>JAKSZP010012042.1:0-136551 GCA_022478985.1 Massospora cicadina
CCAGACGAGTAAGTAACATCAAGATGGAATCTAGCTTTGATGCAGGTACCTTTTACTCTCTGGATTTTATTACAATGGGGGGAGCTCATGTGGATAAAAGCCTGATTGACCTAATCAACCTTAACAATGTTGTTATAACGAGTGATTTGCATAACTTGACCAACATGGAGAAAACAACACATGTTAGCAGAGAAGTTAGGGATGTTTTTTATACAACTGTGTCCCCTTTAAATTATAGAAAGGCTAATAAGCTGGCTGATCAAAAAAGGAAAAAAGAGAAAAAAGAAAAAGAAAAAAAAGAAAAAATCATAACATATAAAAATTAGCATTGCATAAAAAATAAAATAAAATAAAGGAAAGAAATAAATATATATAAAAAATAATACAAAAAAGTATATAACTAAAAAATTTAAAAAATTAATATCTAATTACTACTTTAGTTTGCACTTGGGGTGGGGAGAGGATCCTACACCAGAATTGTCAGCAGTTTGGGCCAAAATTAACAATAAGCAAATTTTATACCAGAATCATCAGCAGTTTGGGCTGAAATTAACAATAAGAGGATCTAAAATTTGAATTATCAGCAGTTCAGGTCAAAATTATTAATAAGAAATATCAACTCAAAATTTGTTAGCTGGTCAGGCTGAAATTAACAATGACAATAATCAGTGAAGGCTAATCAGGATTCATAGGGCTTATGTTCAAGTCAAGTGGAGGGATATGTCAGATTATGTGGTTGACTAAAAAATAAACCCTTTGACAACCTACAGATTGGGCCAATTTTCCCTTCTAATGCTTGAACTAGTAATCTAATTAAAACCTATTGCAATATCATGGCTTGGGCTAATTATTGTTATGTGGATTTAATTATATTACTAAAGCTCAGGCCAAATATCTCCTCACATTTAGACCAACCTTCTCTGAAACTACTAGGCCAGGTTGATCAAATCAATGTCAATTCAATTTATTATACTATTGGTAGCTTGGGCTGAAGACATTCACACAGTTGGGCCAATTATTGCTGTCCCAAACCTTGGCAACTAGTCCCAATTAATCAAGGCCGATATTAAGAAGTCTGTATACAAAATTATTTGAGACCAACCTAAAGTTAACGTTTAAAGTCTCATGGACATTTGAATAAATGAACAACGTAATCAATTTTCTGCCTTAGGGCACATTTGTATGTTGGTATATGTAATCAGCATGATAGCACTTGCACATGGACCACCCAAATGGGAGTACCTATTGCTATTGAGAGAGGCCTGCCAATGGCCTGACTAAGGGACATCATTTACTTAAATAGACCACAGAATCTCCCAGAGTTTATATTTCATCTGCAGTATGATAAAACTCATTTTGAGACAATCCTAGGACCAATTTGCATGCGCAGTGTTGTGATTTTTGTCCCTGAAATCCTCCCAGATATGAGAGTATTTTGCCACCAATAAACCTAAGAATAGGTCTCAATTGTATCAGTTTAAGGGCTGAAATGAGGTGGTAAAATACCTGTTGATATTGCATGCTTGAATGTGACCAGGAGATACCCTAGAATTATAAATACCGGCGCCTAGCATAACAGATAATAATCAGATAATCTAGTCTTAAATAAAGTCTATTTTATTATATCTTAATATATCTTGTATCTTAAGTCAATTTTGGAGAGTGATGGCAAGCTGGGATCTCAGGATCCACAGCTTGCAACTTTGCCTGCCTCAGCTGAAGTTCCCAATTATGAAGGGAAAATCAAACCCAAAATCAGCCAGAAAAATTGGAGTTATTTGAGTATGCTTAGTGTGTTTCTGAACGGTTCTAAAACCATAAACAACTGGCATTATTGAGGATCCACTGGCTGAACTTCAGCCTGATTTACTGTACAGGATTTAATTAATCAAGCGAGCAATCCTCAGATTTTGACAGGGTTATTGACCATGCGTTAGGCGACCTCCACTTTGCCTGCACAGTGGCATATATTGACGACATACGGGTTCATTTTTCTACACAAGAGCAACATGAAAAGGTATTGGTAGCAGTAATGGCTGCCTTAAGACATGCAGGACTTCATGCAAAGCCATTAAAATGTGAAATTTTAAAAGACAAAGTGCAGTTACTTAAGAATTTGGTACCTAAAGATGGGAACGCTATTGATCCCTCAAAACTGGAAGTGATAAAGACGTGGGAAACGCCCACCACACAGAAGAAGCTCTGCAGCTTTCTGGGATCTGTCAATTTCTTGATAAAATTCCCCTCCAGCAATCTCAGAACTAGACGCCCCCCTCAAACTACTAACAAGCAAAAACTCACCATTTCATCTGGAAAGCAGAATGCCAATGGGCCTTTTGAAGCCATCAAAAAAGATTTCACCTTGGCCATAGTTCTTAATAATGCTGATGAAGATAAAAAAACTTCTTGTAGCATGCAATGCCTCAGGAACAGCCGTGAGGGCAGCATTGCTACAAGAGCATATTGCTGCGACCATACAGTGTCATACTTCTCTAGGAAATTTATGTGCTCCAAATGATTATGGGCAATTTATGGTAAAGAGCTGGCTGTGGTAGCATGGCAATGAAACACTGGCTTTATCTGCTAAAGGGAGCGAAGCACATAGTGACAGTGCGTACAGATCTCAAGTCTTTTATTTATTATTGCAAGCTGCAGAAAAAGAACATAGAAAAAATAAGAATACATTGGTGACCTGCTCAACTTCAACTTCAAACATGAGTTTTTCAAAGGGTCTACACATATTGCTGTACATACTGAGCAGGAGCCTGGTAGTTGAGATCAACCTAATGGAAGGGATCAAATTAGTTATGGTGATTTCCCCTGAACAAGTGCTGTCTGAGGCACCAGGGGAACCAGCAACTATTACTGCCATCACGATCCCATAACATCCACAACCCCACTCCCAATGGCCATAACTGAACCCTATGACAGCACCATTGGTCCCACGTGACAGGACTCTTCTATACCAAACCCAAAAATCAGCACCAATGGTTCACTTCTGGATGCAATACTGGATGCACCATCAGAAACTATCAACAGACAAGTGCTAGGGTACCAAATGCAGTCAAGAAAAAGCCCTCAAGTCAGTACTGAAAAAATTAGGATAATTTACTTTTTAGTCGCATATGGGTACCCAAAGGTTTGCAATCTCAATATATAAAAGAACATCGTGATCCACTGCCAATAGGACACCCTGGAGACAAGAAGACCATCAAACTTCTATAAAGAACATATGAATGGAACGGATTGATAAAAGATGTTCCAGCTTAGATAGAACATCACTTAACCTGTGCAAGATACAAATTGAAATAATGGGCCAAATGGGCTTTTACATCCACTGTAACAAGAAGCGGGAACATGGAAATGGTATCAGTCAGCTTCATAGTCAGCTTGTCATCTTTAAAATGGTTAAATACAATCATGGTAATCATGAACAGATTAACTAAATATGGCCTGTTAGACCTATGCTTAGCTACAACCACAGAGGAAGACATAAACCAATTATTTGTGACCCACATAATCTTTTTTGGGTACTGAAAGAGATAATTAGTGATAGAGGACCACAGTTTACATCAAAATTCTGGGATGTCCTGTGCAAGATACTATGCATCAAACCATTCCAACACTAGGCTTACCACCCCTCAGTCCAATGGACAATATAAGCGGACTAATCAGTCACTTGCATAGTACCACTGGTGCTATACCTCCACCGCACAGGTCACATAAGCAGTTGGCCTAGCCCTAGCCCAGTTTTCATAAAATGAATCAATGGATGCCTCTACAGGATCATTTACAATATACAACAACTTAGGCTATAACCTGGACTTCACAATTGGGCCCCATACACACACAAACATTCCCGCAGTGGATAATTTTGCAACATACATACAGAAATATACCATCAGGTGCAGAGGCAATTAACTAAAGCCTCCAAGGATGCCAAGAAACTTGCAGATCAAAAACTTAGAGTGGTGCCCAAATATCAGTTGGGTGACCTGGTGATGCTGGACATGAAAAAATCTTAATATCAAGGTGCCATGCCGCAAACTGGCTAAGAAAGGGCAGTACTGTTCCCCATCAGCAAGGATTTGAGTAATAGGTCCTTATATCTAAAATTTACCACTGCACTGAAAAATTTACAAAACTTTCCATGCATCAGCGCTGTCACCATTCAAGGATGTAAAACTGATAAAGATTGAACTACCGTTGGTAAAGGGAGTACTAAAATTTGGGGTGGAGGAAATTTTGGGTTTAAGAAAAATTAATGGGGAATCCAATACTTGGTGGCGTGGAAAGGGTACCCCACCTATGACAACAGTTGGATTCTGGACTGTGATTGTACCAATTTTAGGAATCTAATCACTGACTTCCATGCAAAAAACCCTGCTGCCCCAGCGCTCACTTCTACGTAACCTCAGACCATTGCAGCTATTAAGCTGCTCATACCACACAAAAAATATGCTCCTGTACAGGCTCCAGAGGAAAAAATAGACCATGTCCTTTTAGGAAAGGGAAATGTAAGGATCCTTGCTAAACCTATAAAAGCAGATCAGCTGATTCAAACCTTTCAATTAAAGAAGGGAGAATGATTTGAGTTCTTCCATTAGAAAATAGAAGATTTAAGGCATACTCTAGATGAGCACTATGTTATCGCTGAGGCCCTTCATCTCAATTTAACAACAAGATAAAGATCAGAAGGGAACAAATTCCTCACAAAGTTCAATTTGGCCAAAGTTTACATCACAAAAAGTGAAAAGTTTGCAACGAAATCTGAGCAAAATTGGGAAGATTGAAACTAAAGTCCCAACAGGAGTGCCAACACAGAAATCAATATGGTAAAAACCCCTCAATACTTAAGGTAAATTTCGTTAGAAAATTTGTGAGATACAATCATGATAGAACCCTGAAAGAAGCTAAAAGGTTGGCAGCAGAAACTTCAAAGTGGGGCACCTGTAATGTGGAAGATAAATCATGGCACAAAAGTCCCAGCGTTTTTGAGAAGATTTGTGCGTTATGTTGTAGAAATATTCCACAGTACCGCCCCTAAATTCCCTCCAATTATACACCCAGTGCTCTGCTGATGGTAGAGTGCTGGGTTATCTCATTATATCCCTAATAAATCTTTACTTTCGCCAAAGCTACCTTAATATCTTTTTACTATTTTCAACCATTCTGGATGTCCCAAAAATAAAACCACAACTAACAGAGGGCCTTCACTCATTTGCATCAGTAATAACTGTGGCCATCACATTGTTTATCTCTGCCATAGCCTCCCTCACACAGAAACCTTTGGTAATCATCCTCAACGAGTTTCATACAATGCCCCTGCCCAAAAGAACAAATAATAGGGTATCAAGATGAGCGGAACAATACCATCTAGTACTAAAAAAAAGATGAGCGGAATAATCAACTAATTAAATTAATCCACCGCAATTATGTGGAAACGAAGTTGCTAATTCAGCAGTTGCTACTAGGGGAATATTGTTAAAATTGAACATGAGGAAACAATCGCCACCTTTTGTTATCAAGTGCATGCCCAAATGAGTTAGGAGTATGGCCTGAAGACAAATAAAGATAGGCGGATTGATCCATCATCAAAATTAATCTGCCATGATTATGAAGAAAATGGGAATAAGGATTCATTGGATGCTATTTAATGGAAAATTGTTGGGATCAAACTAAAAAAACAATTGTCAACCTCATTATTATGCGCATGTCCAAATGAGACGGAAGTAAAACTTTAAATCAAATTGCAGATGGGCAGATCTGTCTTATTCTGATGACCCAAGAAGTTCAACTTTGACACATGAAGTGTGATCAAGTTACTGCCAGCGATCAACCTGATGGTCAGGACGTGACTGATGTTCGTAGGCAAATTATTTCCGCATTTATATCTGCTTGGTTCATTTTGCATTTCATCAGAATGACATTGCCTTGTGGACTGTGGATTCTATCATGGGTATTGGAGTACCCCCAATGGAAGCCAAGTCTATTCTTTGGCACTTCAGTTGTCTGACAAGCTCCTCAAATGATGCTCTATCTGTTGATATGATCTTCATTTTCAAAAGACAGGCTCACGTTTTAATCTCTATCTTAGTACCTTGAGAAGTCTCAAACATCAGTTGGACTCTATGTCCCAATAGGGAAAAAGTTAACAGTCAAATGCTATGGAAAAGTAGTCACAGAGAAATTAGGTCCCTAGGAGGAGCTCATAGCTGGGGTTTTCGAGAAAAAGCCAAGGTGTATAGCGCCAATTTCAAATTGGGTAAGAATTGATGATAGGCCCCAATATACTGAGTACATTGTTGTCCAACAGTTCCATAATCCATATAGTGGGAAAGTTAGGGACAATATTAATGCGCTTTTTTAAATTTGAGGAAAATCGCTTATAGGAGAGCCACTATCAGTATTAGTGTGAACAGGAACCTTATGAACCCAAAAAGCAACTCTTTTTACCAAGCTCCAAGATAAGGGGGTAAAGTGAAACATAGGAGAGTCATTAGAAGAAGAATAAGCACTATTGGGTTCTTTATTTTCAAGTGGTAGCAATTTTTCTCCCCTAAATATAATAACGTTAGATTCGGTATCATGAGGTATTTTAAGGCGTTATAGGAATGTCAACATGGAGAACCAAGTCTTTCATGCTGAAAGCACTTTTTCTGCCATCTTGGCAAGTCTTCCAGAATTTCTGGTATTATGGCGGAATCCATTACAATTAGAGCACCAAGGCTTTGGATTCTTTTAATTTTCAAAAACTTGAACATGAGGTCTGCTGGTGAAGGCTTAAGTAGAGGCCTTTTAATTCAGATTTAGATGCTGATATCTTGTTAATGGCCTCATTGACCTCCCAGATGCAGTTAAAGTTACTCTTGCATCAAATAATATGTAAATAAATTTCAGGATATGATTCCAGGGAGGAGATCACTGTGGTTATAGTGTCACTAGGGTGATTTGGTTTGTGGTAGCTAGGGGCTGATTTTTAGCATAGAACCAGCTGGCAAAATTTTTAGGACTTTCTCCCTTGTTCGAGTGAGTTGATATAAATGCCTGTTTTTTATTATCAAGGGTCTATATGCTGCCAACCCCCTAAATTAAGGCTGTACGGACTTGTTTCCATGTTTGGCAATCCTTTTGATGGTAGTCATAATTTAGCAAGCCATGCTATTCAGACAATAAAAATATGCCTCACCTCCTGGCAATCAAACGCTTCATTCATAGAGCTCTCATAACCATACAGGAAGGAGGCTATACTTTCTTGGCCTGGGGTTAATTTCTCTTTGAAACTAGGTTTAAATTTAATTATAATAGATGATGAGAGATACAAAGCAAGGCAGGAGCAGGCTAAGAAAACTCCAGTCCCCACATAGCCTAAGGAACCTGCTGATCAAAATTGTTGGCGCAACCCTTCTGTGTCACCTTAAACTCATATTAATGTTGATTTAAGGCAATTAAAGGAGGCCTTGAGGTTTTATTATTTTTTTAGGGCTTAAATCTCTGCATGGTGAAGCAGAAGTTAGTTCTTGAAATTACTTGGAAAAGTTCTATAAATGTGACAGGTTTGATATAGTTGAGTGAGGAAATCATTAGTCACTATTGTGAATGCACTAAGGCTGTCAATATCATCTAACAAGGCATTGAGAATAACTCTGGAATCCAATGAGACTCTATCTAGGTGGATCTTACACCCTTGGTCTACATTTCTTATCTGATCCCATAAATATGCAATTGCAGTTTAGACGTTTTGCTTCCAAGACTTACTCAGATTGTTGGGAGCCAAAATGAAGGAACCGCTTGGCCCTTGGGGGTCATGGGGGCTTTCAGACTCCTCTAGACCTTCAATCTCAGGGCACTTTGAAAAGAGGTAATTAATAATACCATCATTTTAGCTCCCAAAAAGGGCATTGATTTTTCATGATGGTGACTCCAAGGATCAAGGAATAATATGTTCTAATATACTGGTCCTTAAAGTAACCAGTAATCTCACTATCTAACATAGTGAGCTGGCTCTGGACTTCATTGATTAATTGGCGATTGTCCATGATGGCATCCTTGTTATTGCAGACAGATGAGGAGGCGGCATTGTAGAAAACTAAAACATCTTAAGGTAAGCTTGAGTAAGTTTCATATATTGAGCAATATTATAATTAAACACTTTTACTATTTATAGGATATAGTGGATGACCGGATGGACAACTCTGGAGGTATCATTTGACTCCAAGGGTCAATTCTCTTGATAGCAGTTGAGCTGAGTAATATAAGTCCTAAGTTGTATAAGGTATATGTCAAGATTCTGATATTACTGGACGATAGACCATGAAGAGCTATGGAGGATTGGCGAGAATCCGCCAACTAGGATAATAATTTATGATTATTTGAGCGCCTTGAGATGAGGCGATATTGGGATATAATGGGTTACTATTGGATCGCCTCCATAAAAGTGATAAGGTGATGTTGACGTTTGACAAATATTAATTAGATTGCCTCAAACTAAGGTGATAGAGAAGCTAAGAATACAATCCCAAAACCAATGAAATATGGTGGAACCAAGTAGTCTAAGCCATGGGAACAGTATCATCTGAAGTCACCGATATATAAGTGAGGTGGGGTGATTGAAAGAGGGAGTTGTTAGTAGTTTTGAGAGGGCGGAACAGCAAGGAGCCGCTGTGTTTATTAATCAAATAAAGAGTTATTGGGACAATAGCTCCATATTTTTTACATTTTCAAGTGTGTTTGGAGGACCAACAATCCTCACATCATCCATTTGTTGTTCAGTGGGTTTGATCTGTGCGACTATTATGGTGTATCCTAATGGTATCACCAAAATTTATAGCAGTATAGTAAAAGCTTGGGTTGACTGGAAGGCCTCCCACATATTATATTCCATTAAATATCGTTATACAACATTGTTGATATACTCATGAATTTGATACCGGGTTTGACTAACAGAAGGTAAGGTAAACTCATATGTGGCTCAAAATTCAAGCTTTAAGTCTGCAAGGAAGTCACCTTATATTGGGACGTGTTGACTAATTAGGTTACAATCCTTACAAAATCTACAGATTGATTCACTAAACTGAAATTACTCTCCATTTTTGTGATAGACATTCTCACAACACAGCTTGAAAGTTTCCTGTAGTGAGCACCGCTTTTTTCAATTTGATATTAAAATAGACTGTTAGCCAATGTTCTATTGGGGGCTCAAAGTTTTATACAAAAAGGACTGTAAAATTAGCAGAGAAAAGGAGTGTATAACTATAACTTTTATTGGACTAAAAGGGTTTGATATCTAGACTATGGGTCAGAATGCATTGCCAAAAAGATCTCTTAATATTCTTAGATAAAGATCTTCAAAACATTTTAAATCAACTTCTCAGCTAAGGTCTTCATTGTTCTCATTTGTCAATGACCTCATGAATGAATTGCTGAAAGCGCCCTTTGTGAGGTGTAGGGAGCCAGAAGCCAACCTGGAAGACTGCTACTAGCTCCAGAGCATGAAAGAATTCCTTTTTGGACCTTTCTGATCCATTTCTTGTGGAAATTACCAATGTAAACATGATTATGCAACAGCAAATTTTGTATAATCAATTTACTAGTGAGAATTCAACTTTTTTGTTACCCTAGTCCTGAGAATGACATTACCCTACAGTTTTTTGAGGCACACCCTCCAGGGGAACTGACAAGGAAGAAGCTCTTATGAGCTGTTGGTAACTTCATGGCGTAAATAGAAGGGGTCAATTTGAGGACAGCAGCATCCAGAAAACGTTTATGGAAAGCATTATTAAGATCCTGTGCATGGGTTTTTTTGCATTCAAAGACGTAATTTTACTTTTGGCAGCATTAAAAGCTTTTTCATAATATTAAGTCCTCAAGACATCTCTTCACATGATGGAAGGCCATAATATCCTCCACTTCACATTAAGGTGTACTCTTTACAAGGTATATACCTGGTGTCTTCAGTGGGGTCCCTTAAAGGGGGTCAGCTTAATATTGTGGAAAGTAGAAAAGGTTTGGAATGTTTGAGGAAGATACAGCAGGTAGGAGACGTGTCCCACTTTTCTTATGTTAAACTAGCATGTAGACACAGATTTGACTGCGTTAAATCAATCTACCACTCTTTATTTAGACAGAAGGTAGCTAAATTACTTAGGGTTGCTCATGTTATTTATAGAACTCATAGCTACACTTACACAACATGAGGCTCATAGGTCAAATTAATTAGGATAGTTGAAACACAAAAAATTATCTTTATTATTTTTTGCCTTATTTTTGTCAATAGCTTTTTTACACAGACTTTCTTGTGGGTTCAAATTTTACCATATAATGATCTAGTACCTGATAACAATTATCTTGTTCATCTCAACTCATCCTTAAGATTATTTTACTCACTTCTCTTCTTTAAAGCAGATTTAGTTTAGGGGATGGTTAGAGAAGGTTAATTTTCCAATTGTAAATCACCCTTGGCTATGTTAGAGTAGGGTATACCTACTCTTCCCAGGATTAGTAGGAGGTTAAATTTTGATACATAAGCTTTTTTTTTGTTCATCCCTGCCCTCATCTCAAGCTATTAGGACCTTAGGAATAATCTAAAGAAAGTTGGTAGATCCCCTTGGGCTGGGACTAACTATTACTGAAATATTTACCAAAAAATATAAATCAATTTTTTCTATATTGGTATATGGCCATCAAGAAGTTTAGGAAAAATTCAAATCTATCAAATCAAAAAACTACTAAATACTCGCTCAAGACCAATTAAATCTATTGATTCAAACAAAATCTTTAGCCGCTTGGAAAAACCAATTAAACTATTGAAGCAAATATATATTAAACTACCCAGCCATAACAATATGCTAATTTACATTAAAATAATATATATTAGCTTTCTATCCTTCCATACAATAATTTCTTTTATTATAAAAACTTAAAAATTTAGCTTTGAAGTGCACACAGACTCCCTCACGTCCACATATGTTAAAAACTTTAAAGCTCTACATGGCATAGCTTTGGATGGGAATCACACTCAAGTTATTGCTTTTATTACTAAATATGGGCTTATCGATTAGGTCCCAACTTATTACATGGTTTCTTAATTGAAAAAGTTCTTGGTATCTAGCATAATGAGGCCCCCCTAGCTTATACTCTGGTCTCATTCTTCACTTGCAGCCAGAGTTCTCCTTATAGGTCTTTATGGCGGCGCCCAAAATTAGTTGCTACCTCCTGTGTGCTTTCTTTTTTTAACCTTGCAAATTCCACCACAGCTTCCAACCTAGACTATGACTTAGGCTACATATTAAAGGATTGGTTAAACCCATAATTGACAAAGAAAGTGAACAACTTATTTATGAATGTTAGTGTCACTGAAAGCGGAGAGCAGGAGGTTGCAATTGGGAAGGCGCCAGGCAAAAGGTGCTAGAAGAGGGTAAAGTGCTCAAGAAGGAGGAAGCAACGCCCAAGGTTATCTCCATGTTGTTTCCATACAGATTTTTGGAGTAAGACACAGGAGAAACTGAAGCAGACTATCAGGGAGAAGAGCGTCAAAAATACCAGTATCTGCTCTTTAGTGAAGAATATTGGATCATCGACCTTACCAACAAATTCCCATTCCACAACTACTTTAGGGCAATCTTAATTAATAACTTTATTATATATTATCAATGCTATTTATACTAATACTAATCTATGATACAACTCACTATTTTGTAACTCCTTTTTATAGGAATCAAGATTTAAACCAGTGAAAATATTTTCCGCCCACCTGATTGGCTGAAACTGCATAAACTAAGACAAAATGCAAGTTTGTTTGGCTATCTGATTGGCTACAAACAAGCTACCAGAAGTAATAAATTACTCATGATGATTCAAAAAGAGATTATCTTACATTTGACTGATTGGATGGATCCATACAAGCCATGATTGAAGTTCAAAGCTTGTTAAACTCTCTGATTGGCTATGAACATGCTACCATTCATTCTGACTTATCCACGATGATCCAAGCGATGAACTCCTTGAAATTACAATAAATTGGATAGATTTAATAATCAAAACTATTGTCTAGCGTCTAGATTGCATCTCCATATCTCAATCCCAACAATAATAATTGTACCCTTTATTGATCATCGTCAGGATACATCCCTGAATCCCAATCCCAACATTACAACACATTATTGCAAAGGATGAAGAAGTGTGAAGTATGGGCATCCCTTTGTGTCCTATCTCTGATTACCATTATATTCCTTTTCATTTTATATATACATAATTGCATGACCATAGTATTGATTCTTAATTAATAGCTATTGTGTTTTCTTTGTTCCATATTGAGTATAAAAACCCCAAATCATTATGTAATAAATACTACTTAACTACTCAACTACTTAATAGGTCTAGTTAAATATAATCTAATATACTTGCTCCCTTATCCTCCAAAAAGAGTCAAAACTTGAGAGCTTAAAGATAACTTTGGCCGCCTCTCTTAGGCAGCATGACATACTAAGCATACTGCATCTGCAATATATGAAAGAATTTTGGGCTGGCACCAAGTGAGCAACCCATACAGCTATAATTCCTACAAAGATTCCTGAGAGCTATAGGGGTTTGGGTAGTTGAAATGGCATAATTGGCGAAAGATGATGTGGCAGACTCAATGGAATAGGTCATGGAATGGGTGCTGGTGATGCACACAACAGGAGAGTTGGACCAGAACTTGAGTTGAAGCCTTCCATCGCAGTATTGTTAGTAAAAATTTTTAATAAAAATTTCCTTAAAAGTAGGAGGAAACTTAATTAAGATTATACTAGTATCTTAAAAAGTGAGGGCATATATCAGATTAGCCATCAATAAAAGGGGAAGTTGTTTGATGATCTTGAAATGATTAACAAAAACTGACCCATGCTGAAAAGTTTTCGCCTTTTAGTAAAATTATTTCCTTTTCAATTTAGCCAAAATTCTGTTACTTCATAAGGCTTATTTTCTGGATTATTGAGTTAATTTTCACCGGATCTTCTACCATTATAGTTTCATCTTCCTCAGGCCTGACTGGAAAGGCCAGAACCCATTTGCGTTCAATGACAATAGAGAGGTCATTGTCTTTCAAGGGTTCTGGATTTGATCCCAGGGGCTGATTATTCTTGTTAAGATAGGCGGTCTACCCTAGGTAAAATTTCACTAACTGTGACAGTTGAATGTTATTTTAACTGAATCGCTCCAGTAGTAATTGTGGTGTCTTATATGAGTGTTTTTGGCAGTGTAACATCTTAAGAATTGTTTCAAGCATTGTTTCTTTCTTTCAGTATTCCTATCTGATTAAAGTTGGAAGAGCATTTATTATAAAGTGCGATTTTGAAGGGTTTTACACAGCTCTTCCCATAGTAGATAGGTGAACTAAGAATAAGGTCGCTGATAAACTTTTCAGGGACAAAATTTAGTGAAAGAATATGGGAAACTAAATTATTTACCTTCTGGGCTGCTGTCACCGTTGTATGGCATGTATGAATCAGGCAAACTTTATAAACTAATTTATGTCCACTATTATGGCAATATACCCACCAAAGCTGGGAAGCTCCACAATGAAATCAATTGATAGAGAAGATCAGGGCTATGGTTTTTAAAGTGCAACTATTATCCTAATAAGAGGTTAATGTTTTATATCATCCAGCTGCATAACAATCAACCCTTAGTATACTGAGCCACCTGTGCAAAAGTTTTCTTTAAGTTATACCTTGCAGATAAGCTCCAGGTCTTCTCCTTACTTGGGTACTACCACAGAGTTGGGCTTCCATTTTTTTAGCACAACGGTTCTATGCCCAAGAAGCCCAACACTTAATACTTGAAGCTGATGTATTTGCATGACTGGTAAATTTTTTATTTTATAGAGTGCTAAGTCACTGATTATGCCCTATCAGCTAGAGTATCTGTCCTATGGTAAGTATGGCGAAATGGATTTAATATAGTCAAGTACCAAATCAAGATATAGAATTAAATGACATAACTTTATCATAGTATATAATAAGGGTTTTTATATTCTTTAATTGACAATATAAACCCCAAAAAAGAAGAGTATTAAAAAATAATAGAGGGAGAAATCCAGAAGCATGGATCTTGGTCAGGTGATGCTTTCTATATGGTATAATGCATTTGTATCTTTTTTATTAAGATTAATTGTGAATTGAATACCCAAGTCAAATGAGACAGGGGTCACTTAGATTAAACATTTGGCATAATATTACTTCCCTTTTTCAGCTTCATCTAAATTCACTGCCTTAAGTGCCACCTTGAGTAGTTGTCGCCTGACCTTCTGATGTCCTTCATTATAGTTAGTCAAGATTTCATCTCAAGGTGTCTTAAACTCAGCTTGGTCCATTAGAGTTTTTTGAGAGTTAATTTAAGCTGTGCCAATTATTGACTTCTCCAAGTAAGCTATTGAGGTAATTCCTTTAAACCCCTTCTCAACTTTAGAGTTCAACTCAGTTGGGGGAGTTATATGGTCAATATTCTTCTCATCATGTCTGATATCAGGATATCTGACATTACTCCATTCAATGATATTAGAAAGGAGTACTGATACAAGTATAAGCTATGTATGCAGTTGATGGTCAATCCAGTTTCTAAGGACTTAATGAGTATTCATACACAAGTTTGTAAGTTTTAATGTATCGCCATCCCAGATGGAACCTTATTTCTCTCCTTGGGATGTTAGTAGAATGTGATAATATAGGACTAAGCTCAAAAACTTAAAGGCGAGTAAAGGTTGGTGAGTTGCATTTGCTGCTTTAATTTCTCTTTTTAATGTCTTGGTGAGATTTGTCATTGCCTCAGATTAAAGTTGTATAATATTATATACTAATCTTTTTAGCGCTTTCTTGGTCTCTTTGGTACTATCACTGGTAGCTTCATAAGCCAATAAAGCTAGTATCTCAGGATCTCTTTTGTATAATGCCTTAAAGGAAACATTTTGATAACTCAATGGAAACTTATCTGGTAAGCCATCACCGCACTTAAGATATTGGTCCCAGTGTAATGGATTGGAAGTGGCCATCTTGCATAATATTGAAGCCAACGTTTAATTAACTCTTTCTACATTCCCATTTTTAGAAAGGTTGTAAGAAGCTGAGAGTAATTGTTGAGTTTCATGATCGTGGCTAATACCCTTAAACCTCTTGAAGTAAAGTTCTTCTTTTTATTTCATAGTAAAACCTGCGGGAAGATGTGCCTATAAATATACTTTGATATAGAATTTAACAGAAGCATATGCGGTATGTGCAGTAATAGCGATTAATTTGGCCCACTTTATGTAAGGATTGACTCTACTAGGATGTATTAATCCCTCCTGTGGATTTAGGTAGTGGATCTATGAAATCTACACTGATGGTGTGAAATGGCTGCTGAGGGGACATGGGCTGATTTTTGTACTTGGCCTTATGTGGCATCTGCTCTTTATAATTTATGCAAGCATCTAAGATTTCCACTACAGTGTTCAGTATTCCTTCCCAATAATAGCAATCCTTGATCCATTCATAAAGTTTTCATGGCTCCTCCATGTCCTAGGGTATCATGGACTTCCATTATAACTGTTACCCATTCCAAAGTTTTCAAGTAAAGTAGCAGTCAATTATAATTTTTTGTAAAGTAATTCATCAAGCACTTTTAACTTTAAGCATATTTTTTTAGCATCTTCTGAACTTGTTCTTCTTAGTCTTTCTAAAAGTTTGTCTTCATGAGTAGGTCGTTTAACCTTTCAGCTTCTCTATCATCTAAATAGTAGGAGCAATCTGGTAAGACCATCTATGTTCATGTGTTTCATTCCAGCCTAGTGGGCAGTATTCATGTCATAGTGCTGAAGCTTGAGAGCCCAGAGGCCAGTCTTACTGTCAGATCTTTCATTTTTTGCAGCTACTTTGGAGAAGCATTGTCTGTCACAACTGTAAAGTTTATTCCATACAAGAAGGACCAGAAATGTTTCAGCACCAGGAGAACAGATAAGCACTTTTTCTCCACGGCTATATATTTTCATTCATCGTTGGAAAGATTTTTCTATAGTAAGACACTGTGTGGTTAATTTCATCCTCATCCAATTGAAAAAGAATGGAGCCTATGGCTAAGTCAGAGGCGCTGATAAACAGGATTAGTGGCTTCCCATAGTCCAGGTGTCATAAGATCGGTCATCTCTTCAACAAATACTTTAAATACTTAAAATGCAGTTCTTTGCTCTTCTTCCTACACTAAAAAGGGGTGTATTTGGAAAGCAGTCAGACAAGAGGTTCAGTGAGTCGAGTGAATAAGAATAAAATGATTGTAATAATTAATCATTCCTAAGAATATCTGTATGTCTTAAATGCTCTTAATCTCAGGATTTGAGAATTGTTTTAACCTTATTGTACAAGGGTTAAATTCCTTCCCACAAGATGCCATGTCCTAAAATTTTAGGTCCTGTTGCAAAAAAGTACACTTCACAGGTTTCAGCTTTATGTGGTTTTCTCTTGGCTGTTGGCAAACTGACTTGAGTATTCTAGGTAGTCATTAAAGGTTTTTAATTTATTTGAGGAAAATTGACCAGGGGATGGACATTACCCAAACTAAAAACTAAAAACTAATGTAATTAATTAATTCAAATAAAACGCCCAAAATGAGCGTATTAATGAAACACACTGAACAAAAACATCCAACCAGGTGGGACATCAGAAAAACGCTTATCCAACCCTGATGGAAGGGAAGGGGGGATTGTGGGGCTCATCTTTGGCAGCAGCTTCCTCATCTCAGAGTAGGGAACTTAAGGCGGAGAGCAAGGGAGTTGGGGAATTGGCGGCATGTGTTTAATATCACCAATGATTAGTATTTCATGAAAATTGCCAGCTAAAAAATGGCGTTGATATACTCAGCTAAAGCTTTTTCAGCTTTAATGCGTGCATCTGGGAGTTTAATGAAGGTGGAATTATCGTTCAGATAATCTTAGCTTTAGGATTCCGTTCTACAGTTACCACGTTCTGAATAGCGTCATTGACAAATTTTTATGCAATTGATTCACTATAATTTTACTTTTTGGGGTGAGGTTTGAGGGTAAATTGGAGGGGGAATACCTCCTGTAAGCATCGCCACTGATTTGGCAATAGCTTTGTGGAGGGGATGACAATCTGGTGTGGCAGCTGCTTCAACTGCAAGCTGGTGGTCTCTGCAAAATGATCTAGCATTGGCTGTGGGACATATAAATGAGGAGGGGTATTTGACGTCCCATTCTGCATAACAAAGCACTCAATTAGAACAATGGTTTTTCAATAAGTACTTGATTCTTCAATTTCAGCCATTAACTCCCATGGGTTCTGGTTAAATTGAATTGTGGAATAGGCATATGGTTGAGGTTTGGTTGATTCATTGGAGGAAGCATGGGATTGGAGTGGGGTCCAATCCAGTGCCTGATTGGAGAGATCATGTGTGGCACTGGGGTGAGGAGGAGGCTGATTGGTGGCTGCAGGTGCAGCTGCAGCATCAGGCTTTGGGGGAGGGGGAGTGTCACTATTCTGATATGACTGGACGATATGCCCTCAGTTGTGATGGCGGAATGAATTGGATCCATTGAGTTTACTATAGGTATCGAGTAATTGAGCGCCTCAACATAAGGTGATATTGGGGTATTGGGTTTCGCCTCAAATTAGGCAATTGAAAACTTAACGAATGAAGATGTGATGGAGCCAATAAGATATGGCGAATTAAATTACTAAGCCATATGAGTCATAGCATCCAAAGTCATTACCATATAGGCGAGACTAGATGAATAAGGAAGGTTGTTGTTAAGTAGGTTAAAAGTCAGCGGAATTAGAAGAAGCCACGATATTAAGTATATTAAATAAGGAAGTAGTAGGAGCTAGTACTCTATATTTATTTGTAGGTTTATTTTGTGTTCCGAGAGCAATGATTGTCATATTGTTGTTCCTACTTGCTCAGTGGGTTAAACCCTGTGCAAATTTGGCGGCATATCTCTTGATATCGCCAATTTTATAACAGTGGTGCTCACTACAGGGGGCCCATTGATCAATTATCGATGATAAACACTCAGTTGTCAGCAATGTTGCATCAATGTTGTTTTGATAAATATCCTACCCAACTCTCTGGGTCATTTGCCTATATGGAGCTAAAGCTGGCGTTGGATGCTGTGCTTAAAAAACAAGATGAGCTGTTCCAGGAAATTCACTGCACTAAGCTGCCCCCATTAAATCGTGAATGGAATTCATGGGTACTTTAAGCGATTTGAGATTGCAACTGAAGGAGTCTCAGATCAATGAAGAGCAAAATTGTTGATTTCTTTGGATGTTGGAAGTGCTGGATCAAGTCGTCTGTTACCTTTCAGGTAGTTCCCCTAACTAAAGAAGTCAAAAATATGGTGCTGTGGTTGTTTGGCGGAACTGCAAAGATGTCTCAGCGGAAGGTCAAATTTTTGACCATCAAGTTTCAGCGGAATGAAACTCTCATTGCTTTTACTGAGTGCTTTACAGCGGAAGCTCACGTGTTAATTGGGGCCAGAGTTTTATCTGAAGCTGATGTGTGTATTCTGATGACTTCTGTTGTAAAGCCGTACCATGAGCTACACAACATAATGACCACACTGTTGGATGAGGATGTACCTTTGTTTAAACTTGTTCAGTTTTTGCACCGCATATCAGCAAACTTCCCTCCACCTAATACCAATCAATTTCCCACTGCTATGACTGCTGAACCATCATATTTAGGGAACCCTATCAGTCCAGTTCATTTTTCACCAACTTATTCTCAGCAGTTTAATGTCCACCCATTCCTGCTTATCATCCTCAGGTCCACTACCGCACTATGATCTGTTTAAGAAAGATCAATCTAGCCCAACCCTCATCATGAATGGTATCGCATTGAATTCAAGGACGTGGGCCCTATGGGTCTAGCTGGGTTTCAATGCAGTCGACATGGCATCATGATGATGGTGCCTTTACTCAACTGGTCTTTGCATACAGCCAGAACAGTATGGCATGAAAAGTCAGAGCGGAGTAGAGAAGGACACCTCCGGTCTCCGCTTTACCAAACTCCAAACGTCCCGCCTGAGCTTCAAATTCTGAATATTCAGCGGAATTTTCTTTACACAATGAGTCAGTGTTATATCAGCTGCCTGTTGGAGGGGGGAATGTTTTGACACAAGTACAGTCAGCAGATAAGGGCAAAGGGCCCAGATGCAGGTCGAGCTGTTTGCCAAGTGTTTGACCAAGTAACCCCCGAAAGCTAGACCTTCCTTGATGCACCTTTCTTACATGCAGGCCACCGCCCCTTTCCAGTTCAAACTATTATAAAACGATACTCCAGAATTGTGTAAGGGATTGCATGTTTTTTTGGAAACAGGGATCTTTTAGATGTCCATGTTATCAACAGTCGAGATGTACTAATTTCAATGTACTTACTGTGACCTGGTTGTAGCTAAGACCTGAGTTCATGCCATCATAGATACTGGCGCACCTGTCAACATAGTCTCCACCAAATTAGTGGCCAGGTTGGCATTAAAACTGGATGTGTAACACTGGATGGTATATGGCACTGTTGGAGTGTAAAATATGGTCTTTGAGGGTGCATACAATGCCCTTTCTCTGAGGTTTGGTTCTATTGTCGTGGTAGCTCCTGCTATAGTGTTACAAATAGCAATTACGTTCTTGTTAATTGAACCGCCTTGTGACACTTATGGGGCTGCTATTGATATGACAAATGTGACTTTTGAATTATGGGTTAGCGAATTCCAATCCACTTTACTCTACAGAGTACCAAATGACCCAGCAGTATGGGGAATATTAATTCAGCTTATAGCGATGGAGTTATTTCAGTGCGCTACCATCAATTAAAGGGCAAACCTGAGTTCTCCCTCTCTAACAGATATATAAATAACAAGGGCTGCCGCCCATAGCCGCTGACCTATATAGGTCTGCATCAGGGAATCAAGTTATATTGAACACTGACTTGGTGATTGAAATTCCAAACGGACTCATGGGGAGGTTATTGGGCCATATCAGCAATCATAACTTGAGCCCTACATGGCTCCAGGTATTATTTTACCAGGGCAGGGGAGATCTAAAGTTTTGCAAACCTACAAATAGTTCCACTGTGAACCGCCGCCACCAACATGGTATATTTACACTTAATCCCTGTTGAGGAGGTTCTTTTGAATGGTGACTTTGGGTCATTAGAGGAATTGGTCTGCCATCCACACCTCAGCTTAGTGTAATGGCGGTTGCTTCACGTGATGAATTATTGGGGCTGTCAGAATCATAGAAGGATAGGGCAATCGCTTTATTCCAAAATATAAAGAGATTTTGCTGTCAATGACCATGATTTAGGATGTGCGCGGGGTGGTTCATAAGCTGGACACCAGAGATCATCCTCCATCAGGTCAAGGCAATCTGCGCGATCAAGGGTGGCAGAAGAAGTAGTGAACGAGGAAATTGAAAAGCTATTAGCGCAAGGGATGCTTGAACCATCGAAGAGTCCATGGGCTTCTCCTGTTCAGATTGTAAAAAAGAAGGATGGCACCAACTGCGTAGCAATAGACTGCCGGAAGCTCAACAGAATCACTAAAAAGACTCCTATCCCTTGACACAAATTGACAATGTTTTAGATCAGCTAGGGGGAGATCATTTCTTTTCAGCTATGGACCTGATCTCAGGCTACTGGCAAATCGAGTTGCCACTGGTGGAGCAGGAGAAGTGCGCTGTAATCACATCCAAAGGTCTTTTTAACCAACTAGATGCCACAAGGGCTGTGTAATGCCCCAGCTACGTCCAACAGGCAATGTACACTTTTATTGGGGACCTAAAACTGTCACGCGTCCTTGTATACCTTGACAATATTATTGTTTTCTCTGAACCTTCTCTGAACACCTCGACCATTTAGAAGCTGTATTCCGCCAGCTCGCTGAGGCCAACATCAAGATCAAACCCCGGAAATGTCACTTCTTTAAGGATCAGCTGGAGTACCTGGGATTTGTGGTTGATGTCATAGAACTGAGACCTCAACCAGCCAAAGTGGAAGCCATTCAAAGAATGTCTCTACCCAACAGCAAGTGGGATATACAGGTCTTTTTGGGAATGGTTGGAAAATATTACTGGCAGTTCATCCCTAATTTCAGCTGTACTGGGGGCCCACTATTTAGAGTTATTAAGGAAAGAAACCACCTTTGTATGGACGGAACAACAGCAACATGCTTTTGATACGCTTTGAACTGCATTGACTAGCGCGCCAGTGTTACATTATCCTAATTTTAAAAAAAAAATTCACTGTTCAGACAGATGCATCCCTTTCTGCTATAGGGGCAGTCCCTATCCCAAAAAATGAGGAAGAAGAGGAACACCCCATAGCATATTGCAGTTATAGCTTGAACAGCCACGAGCTGCTAAATTATAATGTGACTGAGTGGGAGTGCTTAGTGGTGATCTACGCACATAAGCAATTCTGGGTGTATCTGCATGGAGTGAAATTCAAAGTTGTAATAAATCATGCCTCACTACGCTGGTTACAAAAGTAAAAACTGAAAGAACTGGAAGGGCGCCCTGGCCCAATGGGCTCTTAAATTGCAAGCATAAAATTTGAAATTTTTCATCAACCTGAGTAAAAACACCAGAATGCCAATTGTTTAGCAAGATGCCAAACAATTGTAGTTATGGCGGATGTAAGCGATATAATGTTTTAAAAAATGATCTGCAGAAAATACAACGATGAACCGGCCAAGTGATCAAAGCGTTGAATGAAAGGAGAGCAAATACCTTCAATGGAACGGGGAACTATATAAGTGGATCGGAAATTCCGCGAATTTTACACGACCCTCAGCCCAGTCAGGAACTATTATGAGCGCCCACAAGGCAGTTGGACATGGGGTGCATATGACAATGGAGTTTTTGCACACTTGGTACTATTGGGAAAGTATGAACTTTGATGTTTTAAAACCATTTCTTGTTGCCACAGTGTCAAGTGGAGAATCCAATCTGCCGTAAGACTTTGTATCAGATGGTGAAACCACTCTTTGCTTGGCATACTGTTTCCTTAGATGTTGTTGGTCCCTTGCCAACAGGGGCTAACCAGTGTAAGTATATTCTTGTGGCTATCAACCATTTGACCCAGTAAGTTGAAGCAAGGGCAATATGAGATTTAGGTGCAGTTACAGTGGCCAAGTTTGTAATGGAGTGTCTTATTTAGCAACATGGATGCCCTCGGTTTATTCTCACTGACAACAGAACTAACTTCACCTCGCACATCCTCCCCAAACTGAACGAGCTCATGGGAATCCGCGGGGTTCTAATGACCTCATACCACCCCAAATCTAACGGAATGGTTGAACAAGTAAATGGGACTCTGTTGAATATCCTACACAAATTAGTAACAGATCGACAGTCTGATTGGACCTCCCTTCTTTCCACTGCTGTGTTCACCTATAACACCAGTTACCATTCTGCCTTGAGGAAAAGCCCATTCCAACTGCTTTACAGCTGACACCCAGCTCTTCTGGCGTTACTTTATTGATGTGTAGAAGACACTGGCGAAATGGAACCCCATCATTATTTAACTAACCTTGCAAACATTCTGATAAAATTGTAGACCGAAACATATTCCTTCATTAAAAAGATCAGGAATCAGGCTGCTGATCAGGTACATTGTAGTGGGTTGGAGCAGTTTAAGGAAGGTGTCATGGTTCTCTTCCATGACCAACATGGGTTTGGCCAGAAACACAAGTTGGCCAGTATTTGGATCAGTTCATTTGAAGTTATTGAAAAGTCAGGTGTGGACACATATACTATCAAGGATCCAGCTAGCGGTTGGATCAGCACTATGTGCATGAAAAGTTCCTCTGTGTGTATAGGCAATAGGAGCCTTATTGTCCAGTCAAAGGGGGTAATGTCACACTTCTGATAAGACTGGATAATATGCCCTCAATTGTGATGGCAGAATAGATTGGATCTGTGAGTTTAAAATAGGTATTGAGTAATTGAGCGCCGCAACATAAGGCGATATTGAGTTTATTGGGAAATCGCCTTGAATTAGGCGATTGTGAACTTAATGAATGAAGAAATGATGGAGCCAATAAGATATGGTGAATTAAATTAATAAGCCATGCAAGTCATAGCATCCAAAGTCATTACCATATAGATGAGGCTAGATGATTAAGGAAGGTTGTTGTTAAGTAGGTTAAAAAGTCAGCGGAATCAGAAGAAGCCACGATATTAAGTATATCAAATAAAGAAGTAGCGCGAGCTAGTGCTCCATATTTATTTGTAGGTTTATTTTGTGTTCTAAGGGCAACGACCATCATATCGTTGTTCCTACTTGCTCAGTGGGTTGAACCCTGTGCAAATCTGGCGGCGTATCTCTTGGATATCGCCAATTTATAACAGGGAGGTAGGATCATATCCCATATCTGAATTGGCATGGGTGGGCAGCAGATTGGTGGTCAGTGGATGAAAAAATCAAAGCCATCAGAAGTAGCTAAGGAGGTGAACTTACTTTTTGAGTGGTCCAACGCAAAACAGGATGGACAGATCGTCCTCCCACCCATGATATGGGCTCAGAATAATGGTTAAGGGCAGAAGGAATGATTGTGTGAGAGGGAATAAAAATGGCAATTTTGCTAAAATTTAGGGCTAATCATGGCATATGCCTGAGGCCCAGAGAGTTGTGTGGCCCCATTTGGGACCACAAATTGTAAGATGGGGTTGGAGTTATAGGCTGCCAAACTGTCCATCAGCTCCTGGTGGAGCATTACAATGGGGAAGCAGGTTGGCAACCTAGCAAATTAAACCACCAAAGTGATTATCCACTGGGAGCCAAGTCCAAGTTATGGGGAGAGGGGTTGTCAGGATATTCCCTAGGTTGGGTGAAAGCTTGTCCAGGGGTGCTTGATACCTTCATTCATGGGGCACAAATCATAAATGGCCCAATAAATTTGAGAATGGGGTTCAAATCTATATTATCAGTTAGTATATTGAATTTGGGGCTTTACTTGAATTACTCTAATCCAGGAAATATTTATATCCCCATTTCCTAAGTCATGTGAAGCGGAGTTTCTACTAACCCTAGTATCAGGACTTTCCTACAGGTCCCATGACTCTACCCTTGAAGATCCATCTTTATTTTACTTTCATTTTAAAGCATTATAATTAGTGCTTTATCACTCTAAATAAAATACTTTTTTATGTCTATTACTAATAAAATTCTTGATTGGAGATATTTTATATAGGAGTAAAACAAGTCATAAGGTTACCCATGAAAGTGAACTTTGCAGCCCCCTTTTAGATGGATGTGCCACCAGTGCTTCTCCCTGGTAGCCTGACAGGGGTAACCCTGGAATATTAGGGGCACAGTTGCCACAGTGGCGGCATTGGCTTCACTGGTAAAGCCGAGATCAAAATACCCCTTATAGGTGCAGAAATCTATAAAACTGGCGGGAGTCATCACCACCTGAGCCATTTTAATAATGGCTTGGTTGTGGTAAGGAAAACTTTCTCATAATTTATCCTAAGGATAAGATTCATGTTGCTCTGGGGACCACCAAGGGGCAACAAGGTACCGCTTGGGTACAAGTGAGGTGGGCGTCGAGATCCTTGAGAGGAATGAATCATCCCTGGGGTTTGGTATGACTGGGTGAGCCAGTCTGAGCACGTTTTCCCTCCGGGTGAAAAAAGTGGGGGAGTTTCTCCGCTGCCCCACACTGGAGCATCCAGCAGAGAATCTGAGAACATCAGAGCGAAACAATGGCGTGTGATTGAAATTACTTTCTTTGTTTTCCATATAATTTGCTAATAAAGTTATGCTGAGTGGAAAGAGAGTATAGTTAGTAAAGGTTTTGAAAATAACATTATAACATATAAGTGTATAATCACACAGCTGAGTTTAAGATCTTTCATGATATGATCCATCACCCATTAAAATGCGGCGAGAGCGTTGCATAATCCCCAAAAAAAGATGGGTAGGTTGGAATAATCCTTATGTTAATATAAAGGCTTATTTTTATTGGTCTTCTGGCAATAGATCCATCTGCCAATAAATGCTGGCGATCCTCATTATGGAGAAGAGATTAGAGCCAGAGAGTCATACCAGAGCATCACCAATCCTTGGAATCAGATAGCTGTCCATCTTAGTAAGGCTGTTTAGCTTCTAGTAATCCATCACTATTCTGTGACCACCATTCTACTTCTTTATGAGTAACAGTGAGTATGATCATGGACTTTAGAGGACAAAAGTAAGACAGCATTCAATAATTGCTTAATCTTGGTCTTCATGTATTACTTCTCTACCTTCAACTTCATATATAGATTTAATTAAATTTGGGTTGAATCTCTTACATTGATATTATGGGTCCAGTCTTTTATGCGACCATAGTCAACATATGATGTGGTGAAAACAACTTGATAGTCTTTGAGTAAGTGGTGTACATTCTAGAGCTCCTCCTAATTTATATTATCAGATATTTGGACTTAAGGGATAGCGCAGATTGAATTGTAAGCAGGTTGGAAGAAATCATGGTGAGTACCAATAAAATGCACCTTGTCATATTTCATCAATGCAAAGTGAGTGACCTTTCCCAATCTTTTGATGTTTCTTAATTAGAATACCTTTGTAGGTTCAATTTCAAAGCATTAATCAATAGGCCGCTGATAAGCTGGATCAAGAACTCCTGTCAAAACGCTTGGTTCAAACCTACTTACTCCATTGACACTAGTAATGTATATCAAGCAGTTTGGGGGTATACTCAGGGCTATGTTAGTGAAAACCACTCGTTGTTCTCATGGTTTAGTTTTTACCTCCTAGGTGGCATAAAATATTATTACCTCTGATGAATCAAATGAGTCAGGTAGCTTTTTGTGGTTTATACAGAGGCAGAATATCCTAAAGTTATAATGGAAACAGGGTACTCAACCAGAAAAGAGTTATACTTATTTCTGGAGTCTTAATTTTTAAATAAAAGGGTACTTCATTTTTAAGAGTAGTAAAGTAATTTTATTTTAGATTGATAACTCCTTCATATTCAACAATAAACTGCGTCCCTATGAGCATATCATATTGACTGTTGTCTAGGGCAACTGTGGGAGCTGAGAAAACCATCATTCAACTAGGATTGGCAAAGATGAGTGTGCACCTATCGCCTTGGTGTTATTTGAACTGGAGGTACTATACTATTGAGTGTATTTAAGGTCTGAGGAGAGCTTGCCTTATTGAATTAGTCAGGATGAAACATCATTGATGGGTGATTCCACATCCAAGGTAGCCATAAAAAAAACCTTCTGAATCAACACTTCCACTTTGGTGATGATTCCTACAAATTCTAGTAGAAGGGCTAACATTTCCTTAAGGTGGAACGTTGCATTGAGCTTTTGGGTAGCCTCAAGATACTTCTTCCTGGTCTTCAGGAGACTGTGGATGCTCAAGGTGGTCAGATTAACAGGGCATGGCACTGATCAGCATTGCTGGCTGTATCAATTATCTTGAATACCCCTATAACCTGAATGAGGTGTGTACTTATGGGGACCTGGGTGTCATCAATGGTTTTGGTGTTCAAATGGTCTAGAATGGTGAGAACAGCGGGTGACTTAAAATGTAAAGCTGTGTCATTAAGACCCCCTTAAGAGTTATCATTAAGTTGATTTTCAATTTAAGTAAGATGAGCAACTAGCGATGGTTTGCTTTTAAGTACTTTAAATCTGTCAGCTTTAGAGGTACCTTACCCTAAACTGACCTTCCTTTTCCATGCTTGGCAAGGACAAGGTTGTTCTTAAAACAAATATTCTCAGTATGGTTGCTCCTCTTGCAGTAGTTGCATCTTGACTTTTCTCCTTATTAAGCTACTCTTCCTTTATGGCATACACTCTAGGTTTAATTTAGTCTTTTTGAAAGGTTTCTGGATTGTGTATATTAACTACACCAAGTAGGGCTTCTTTTATATCCAATAAAGGATTGGCTTCCTTTGAAGGACGTGATGTGCATGTCCAGGTAAGGGTTACAATGTAAACTAGCAATGAAAGCAGCTATGGAATTATCAAAAGTGAGCATCTTCGAGGTCAACAGCGTTTAACAGTTATATAAAAGCAATCAGGCAATTTTCAAGGGTTTCATTCCAGTGTATTGCAATTCTCATAATGGAATGTTTCTGTATACCAAGGCTCTTCCTTGAACTAATTCTTTAATGTGCGCTTCTTTCACTTATTTTTAGATATGTAGGTTGTCCATATAAGGCACCATAAACTCTTGATCCATATGTCTTAAACAAGATAAATATGCTTAACCTTTTGATGATCGGCCAAACCTTCCATCATGGCTTCATAAACATAGAGGAAAGATGAAATACTCCCTTCTCCAGGTGTAGACCTGTCCTTGAACATAGGATTTAACGTAGTGGCCTCCAAACTTGTAATATCATGTATTCTTGGAACTTCAGTTTTGGTAATTTTGGCTCTTATGTATTTCTGTTCAACTTGCCTTTCAAGTCAACATATTTATTCTTGTAAAATATTGAGATGTTGCTCCATTTCCTCCAGGGTAATCTTGGCGTAACATCCAGAAGATTAATTATTCTTTTGATGAATACTTTATTGATCTCCAAGTTCATAATGTAAATCTTCAGATCATGAATTTGTTGGTGAGAATATGAGCGGTACATTGCAAAAGTTTGTTCTCATACTCTAATACTCCAATGCCTAATTCAAATCCTTCTTCATCTCTTTGCATTCTATGCTTAAGGAGGTTGTCAGAATTAGCCTTTAACTCTTCTGTAAGAGTATTCCAGTTTTTCCAGCTTTGTTGAGGAACATAGATTTTATTTTTGTCCACTTGACTGGAGGAGTGGCCTCTCATGTCGCTCTAATTTGTTAAGTCGCTCAGTGATGAAAAGAGTAGATGTTGAATCACACGAAGTGCTAGATCCTGCTCAACAGGGGCTACTTGAGAAATGATATTATGTGACACTGATGAAGTCTCAAAGGTTCAATGAGCCTCCAGCTCAATAAATCTGTATTAGGGCTTTCTATAGCTGGCCATTAAAGATGAATATCTGTTATTACTCCTGGTGATGGATAGAGGAACCTGAGCTGCCATTTAGCCATGATCTTTGCTAACTTGTCTTTAAGCTCTTCAGAGAAGGTATCAAGTAATCACTTGGTATTTTCATCTGAATTCCCTGATGTCCTTTCAAAGACGCTTCAAAGATTCCTTTACATACTTTTATAGCATCAGAATCAATAGTCTTTATGTGATTATGGAGCTGTATAATATGGAACGGTTCACTTCAGTCAAATTGTGGATGTCTCCTTACTTTGTGATGCTAAATTATATACCAGCTCATAGGCCATCTATAAGGATCCTTGGGTATTGATATGATAGTGGAGTTCCTCATTATGAACTCCTAGTATATGCATGATATGATAAAGTGCAGGGTGTACAGATAGCATAATATAACGTGATAGATATGCACTTAATTCAGAACTTTCTGATAGAGCACTGGATTCATATAGGTTCATGATAGACCTGTCCTTGGCAGATGCCCTTTTGCAGATGGCTCATTCTCCTGGGATAATGTCTCAAAGAAATAATTCTTTAACTCCTTTATTGGAAATCCAAGTAGAATGAAGAGATTCAGGAATCTCCATAGGTTTTTTGAACTTCTTCAACGTGATGATGGATATACTTCCCAATTAATCATCTTCTTACCACTTTCATTGTTGCACCCAGCAGGTGACACTATCAATCAAGTTATCTTCCATGGTGTGATCAATTAGTTGAAGCTATCATTAAGTGTCAATTGATCCCACTGTAGTGAGCACCATCCTGTTAAGCTTCCATCTTTTGAAGCTCAATGGCTTTATGCCCAAGAATCCCAGCAGTCAATACTTGAAGCTTACTAAGTCGCATGACAAGTATATTTTTTATTTTAAAGGGTGCCAAGTCACTGATTATGTCCCACCAGCTAAAGTATCTGTCCTATGGTATTTATGGAATATTGGACTTATTGAAGTCACATACCAAGATGAAATATACAAATAACGATGTAACTTTAAATGATTAAAATAGGGGTTTTATATGCTGTATTTAACATTATAAACCCCAAAAGGAAAAGAATTAATGAAATTCATAGGGGAGAAATCTAGGAAGGGGGGCTCTTGGTCAGGCGATGCACTTCTGATGTCATAATGCCTTTGTATCATTTTTTGATAAGAAAAAATTATGATTTTAATAACAAAATTAGATGAATCCAGTGGTCACTTAAGTTAAAAAATTTAGTGAATTCTTGACTCTTACCCTTTTCTGGGTTCATCTTAATCTTCTGTCTCAAGTGCCACCTTGAGTAGTTGTCACCTGACCTTCTGATGTCCTTCATTCTAGTTAGGCGAGATTCATCTCAGGGTGTCTTATGCTCAGCTTGCTCCATTAGAATTTTCCTAAAGTCAATTTAAGCTGTTGCAACTATCAAATTCTCTGAGTAATTTATCAAGGTATTTCCTTTACCTCATTATAAGGTCTAGGCTTTAAATTGGTTATGAGACTCAAATGGTTAATATTCTTCCCATCATTTCTGATACCAGAATATCCAACACCCAGTATCGCCATCATAATGCTCCTTGATGAGCTCCAGTTGAAGTGGTCCAACAGTAATTCATAAGCGTATCTGGAAAATAACATATCATCCTTCACATGATTTTTTTACACGGTCCTCCTGTTTTAGCTAGACTTTTACAGGATCGGGATTAGTCTAGTGCTAAGGATTTTCAAAAAGATCCTTTTAAACCTTGTCGTGATTCCAATATGACTGGATGATAAGCTCTAAGTCAATATGACGGAATGTATGGAATCCGCTGGAATCAAACTGGTACTGGTGATTTAAGCACTTTGAAATGAGGCATTCAGCGAATCAAGAGGACTTATGCTGAGATTTGATACAAATGAGATTAAGTCAAAAGGGAAGTAGAATAGAAGAGTACCAAGCTGAGGATGCATCATGCTGGGGAACCTAGGTATAAAGAGTATGATGGAAGTTAAAGGTGGAGGAGGTTTTTACGAGAAAGGAGTGCACAGATAAGTCTGTGATTGATATTAAAATAAAAGGTCAAAATAAGGGGTGATAGCTCCATACATATTTCATCAAATTCTATTATAAATCGGCGATCCTCATATCATCTGATTTGGTTGCTCAGTGGCTCATACCCTGTGCAAAACCAGCTTGGCGGAATTGAGCTCAACCACTGAGAATTAAAAAACCTAATATATTCCCTTATAATTAATAAGCAAGCAAGAATAGGACTATTTGTGGAGGAGTTGAGTTGCTTTGATATAAATTTGACCAGTATAAATCACCAGCTTAGTCTTTCTGAATCTCAACTTCTTTAATATCAGATGATAAAGCTGGGTTGCGGCTTAAAGCACCTGTAAACTTTTCTCCTTGCCCTTTGTGAGTCTCATAGAACATAAATTGAATTAGGGTCTCATGCCAATGGGTTTGGCGTGGATTAAGTACATGAGGAGCAAAATAGTATAGTAAAGCCTAATTATCATTACAAACCCAGAATGGTAGAGATAAAATGTATAGATGACGAGGCTAGTGAGACATGGATTCTATCACATCAAGGAGCTTCTTGTCATACACAGCATAATTTAACTTTAGAAGGGTCATTTTTCGCGAAATATACCTTACTGGGAGCTATATCCCATTTGCATTCACTATTAGCAAAGCGGAAGAAATGGGAAATTTAGAGCATAACTAGCTAAAATGAATAATTTACAGGTTCATGTAAAGAAGACTTTTATGGAAATCAGGGTGCACTTTACATCCTGTAAAGCGTCCTCCAGTTAAGGAGACCATTGTAGCATTTTTCTTACCAACTTTATACAAGTATGTGGCTATTTCACACAATTAGGGTAAAATTCTTGAGTAAAGTACGTGTCCACATAAAGCTCCTCATTTCCTTCACTAAGATTGGCGCTGGCCATTTGCATATGGCCTTCTTCTTGTATGGGGTGATAATATGGTCTTTGTAAAACATGATGTTACCTAAGAAGGAGACTTGAGACCTAGAATTATCATATTTGCTCATTTTCAGGTCAGTTTCACCGCTTTTAAGTGCTCAACAAATTGCTGTAGGTGTGTATATATAACTTATTTTTTTAGATAAAGACAAAATGTCAACCATACAGGCCACAACACACGCCCATAACAAATTTCCTATACTGCATCAATATGACTTTGGAAGTTATTAGGTGCATCATTGAGGTTAGATGGTATGTCCTGAAATTGGTATATCCCTTTTAGGTATGGAAAGCAGTAAGTTATACTTGGCTTTTTTAATACATATTTGATTGAAGATGTTTAAACAAGAGAAGTTGGAGAAGATTGTTGGTACATGAGGAAGGAGTTCAGCTGCCTAAGGAAGAAAAAAGGGGCCCCTAAAGAGCATAATGTGATAATACTGAGAAAATATTAAATTAAGAAGATAAACGTCTTTAATCTTAGAAATATAATTTTTACTAGATACTAGCATGACAACACAATATTGTACAAATTGTAATAATCCATTTTATTATAAAATGGTAATATTTATATTTGGAAGAAGGTATTTTTTGATTTAGATATTTGAGGACCTCCCAGAGAATATCTTCACCCAATTCGTTTCAACCTTGTTCAATGGCCTTATATGATTCTCCAAAGAAGATTTAAGTAATCTGGAGAATCAGGATCAAGTTACTATAACCTTAAATCTCATCATCTCTATCTTGTAGTTGATTGATGACTTGATACTTTGTTTAAATTAAACTTGAATCTACAAACGCTCCCTCCTAGATCTTGGAGTAGGGGATTAAAGGGTGCAGATATTTTTTATGTACCTGAATGCTACGGTTCCCTGGAAAAGGTTGGCAATTAGGTATTTATTTCCCCTCCTGTAAATTACTTTAAAAGGGCCTAGCCAATATAAAGCTAATCTGTTGATTCTTCCACTTGGACGATGGTGATGTAAAAGAATAGATCCTCAGGCTGAAAGGTCTGTAAGAGAATACACTTTTTATTGAATAAACTCTTTTCTGAAGTGGTTGTATAGGATAAATTATCAGAGTTTAAATCTTAAAGCCATATAGTTTAATTGTTATTAGCTTTCTTGTTTAATTCAAAGGTGAAGATGTGGCTTTGTATAGAATATATTGCACTTTGGAGGGTAATTGTGGACTCTTTATGTATAAATATTGAAAGGAGTTAAAATTGATGATACAGTGATTGCTGATTAAATAAAAAACTGCAATATGTAGTTATTATATCTAATGCAAAGAATTGGTAGAGGACAATTTTGCTATAAATGATTAAGGTAGCGTTGACTCGCTCTACCATCCCATTTGTTAAAAATGTTTTTCAGTGGTCTATACCTGTGTGGTTTCCATCAAATAGGTCATTTTTTGCACTATTGTAGACTGAATTATTGTTATTTTTTGAGAGAATTGCCTTAGGACATCTATTTTGAGTAATGATTGATGTATGATGTAAGAAAGCATTAGCTTTAGTGGAAGCTAAAGAGGTGTATTTAGACTCTAACTATAAAGTGTGTTAATTGACTATTATTATATAAAATGCTAACTAAAACCTGAAGTAAAGGACCTACAAAATCAACACTGACCATATTAAAAGGTTTATAAGGCGGAAATATTTAATTTTAAAGCAAAAAATAGGGCCCGCTTGACTTCTTAAACTAGAAAATAAACTAGTAATCTAATGACTCATGAAAAGTTTGTTACTGATTGTAAGAACAAAGAGAAAGGTATAAAGACCAAAGGAATCAAGTTGGCTGTCCTCCCTAATATTAAACATTTCTTAACCAAATTTGGGTAAGGACCAAGTGTGCCTGGCTGGTACCAAGGAATTGCATGATGGGGTTGCTGTTGTTTCATTAATGGCTTTACCATTTAAAGTTTTGTGTTTAACAAACTTAAGTCGTTGTATACAATTGTGATAAGAGGATTAAGCCACAAACTAAATAAAAATACCAGGTTTGTCAATATTTAACTAAAATAAAACTTAAGTTTTGACATACTTGCATTATATTACCACTGTTTATTGAAATTAAATCTTATTGGTTAAGATTAGCTCAGTACCACAGCAAGATGACTATGTACCACCTCACCAATCTCCTTTATTGTCACTATTTCTAAACTGACTTCTTTTTAGGTTTCTCCATATTAACAACTTTATTTAAATTATATAAGATAAATCTTTGATTTATCCTTGCCACAGATCTCCTTGAGGAGGTCTCAAACAATATTGGCCATTTATCCTTAGAAAATTTGATGCTAAACCTATTTCACCATTTGTGGAACCTGAACCTTTTCAGATTAAAGTTTAAAAAAGCCTAGAATTGAGTTGCAGTTTGTCATAGACTCTTTCTGGGAGACCAATCTAGTCCTCTTTAATTTAGTTTACCTAATCATATATTATTTATTTTTACTTTTTTTGGGTTATCTAGGTGTTGGCACCATTCATGGTTTCTTGTTACCCATTGTGTTAGTGGTATGTTTCCTGGTTATTTAGAGGTGTATTCCCCACCACCTCTACAGGAACCGGAGAGTTACAGACACTATCTTGAAATCAGTTGACAGAAACTTTTTATAATATAAATTTAAATTTAATGTGGGGAAGGCTGACCATGGGATGGACACTTCCGAATATGACTCAGGAAAGATAAACTTAGTACCAGGGGAGGCACCCCAGAGAAGCGATGCTATCTCTTGTTGCCAGCGGGAACGCCACTTATGGGGAGGGGGAGGGAACGTGTGAAGGGGCCGTAGTCACTATTGAGCACATGTGGAGGAAGGGGTCTGATTTGATGAACCAGACTGGGAACCAGGAGGAGACCAGCTGTCAGTGATGTAGTGGGAGATATCCAAACATCCACGCTTGAAAGTGGTCCACCAAGTGAGACTGGAATCTGTGGACAGCTTCTGGGAGGGTGAGATGGAGCCAGCGATGGCATCCAAGACAATCGTGTGGATAGTCCACATGGCGATTGCAACCACCAGAGCATGGAGGGAGGGTGGAAGGGGGAGGCCATTAATGAAGCAAACATATCTCTTGACAGACTGAAGGGATGCGTTTGATCCTGGCCCAGCAGACGTTGGACTTCGCGCCATATCACTTTAGAGGTGGGGCACTTCTCCAGGCGGTGGAACAGCGTTCCATACTGGCCACACACGATACAGGATGAGTGTAAAGCGTTAGAGCGCTCAGCTGTACGATACACCCGCCTCAGGCAGCGCCACACATGGGAGCGGACTTGAGGCTGCAAAAGAGGATGGTGTGCGTATTTCCAGATAGTCTTTTGGGTCTCAGTGGAATAAGGGATGTCCATCATGTCCAGGTAGTCCACCCTGGATAGGACATGGGGTCGAATGGGGATCACGCCATCATGGATCCGCTAATATGAATTCTCCACTCTGCGCTTCGCATGGAGAGTAGGATTCGTTTGTAGTGGGTTTTAGTCCCGTGAGGACCTGTGGCCGATGTGTGTGATGCGAGGTATTTCATCAGGGAGTGGGGGTTTGATGGATTGTTGAGGCCCAAGGCTCAGGAGAAGTTGGAGCGGGCTGCGCGGGATCAGTGTTGGGATGGGAGTGTAAGAGCGGTGATGGCCGCGATCCAGGTGCCCAGGATCTTGGCAGCATGTGCTTTGAAGTCAAGCAGGCCCATGCCACCTTGATGATGAGGGCCAAACATGACCTCTAGCTGTACTGGTGGAGGGCGGCCTGACCAAAGCCATCCTTGCGGCAAAGCATACAGGGATTTGAAGAAGCTTGGTGAGAAGGGGATGGCGTGGGCTCCAAACCAGACTTTGGATAGGAGCATAGAGTTGGTAAGAACACCCTGCCAGTGAGGGTAGTAGGGTGGGCTCTGAGAGAGGCGATTCGCTTCGTCACGTTGTCCAGTATATGGCACTCCATTACTGCTGACTTATATCCGCCTGCCTCCATCCACAAGCCCAGATGGCGCACCGGTCCTATGGTAGGACGTGGCATGTAGGGGAGCACCAGTGGAGCGGTGTGTGTTGAGTTAGTAAGGCGTGGACGTGGGCGAGCAAATGGGCCAGGTTGGGAACTAATTGCTGGGGCCCAGCAGTTCTGAAACCGACCAAGGAGGATGATTTCAGTTTTAGAGGCGTTCTGTGCCGCGTTGCTTACCCGGGAATATTCCTGGATGAGGGCTTCAAGCGCACGTGCATCTTTGTTATTAAACACCCCCACCACGCAATCATCTGCAAATGCCATCATCTTAACTGGGGTTTGGCCTGGCACATGGACCCCTAGTGAGTTGGGCATTCACATTTCGCAGTAGTGGGTCAAGGCTGAAGTTGTATAAGAGTGGGCTGAGGGGTCCCCTAGTTGCAGGCCCCTTTGAGGGCGGACTACTTCCATTAGGAAGCCTGGGCCATGCACTGCCATTGTCGCAGATTCCGTGAGCAGCATCACCCAGTTTATAAAGCGGGGGGGTAGGCAGAATTGATGGAGGCAGGCCCTAAGGTATTCCCAGTTTACTCTATCATAGGCCTTTTGTTGGTCCAAGAATACAAGTGCCCCAGAGGCTGTGGACTGACATACTTTAACCACAGAGTGCACGTTATCCCAAATCGACCTTCTGGGGATGAAACCAAATTGTTCTGGGAGATGGTGGCAGATGCTACAGTCCCTAAACGGTTAGCCATGATTTTCGTTAAAATTTTGGTGTATGTGTTTGTTAGAGAAATGGGGCGCCAGTTGGCTAAGTCAAGCTTATCCCCTTTCTTGAAGAGTGTGACAGTAAAGGCCTCATGTCCTCCTGGTAGGAGGCACGTTTCCAACAGGCTTTGGTTAAGTGAGGCTAGCAGCAATGGGGATATATATTTGAATTATTTTTTGTAGAACTCATATGGAATGCCATCTGGGCCTGGGCATTTTCAGTTTGCGCACCGCAAATGGCTGTCCATAATTTGTTTGGAGTAATTAAATTCATTATTTCTGGGTATCAGAAAATGGTACAGATATGAGCTCATTCAAGAAATTCCACCATTTCAGCCGGCTATATTGGTTCAGCTTGGTATAACTCAGAGTAATATTTTTGCATTTCGATTGCCACTTCAGCTGGTGTGTCCACAATGGAATTATCCGATCTTCACACCTGTGTGCAGGCCACGCTCTGGCATGGTGCAAAAAGTTTTTTAAAGAAGTATGCGGTGCACTTGTCACCTTTAGTGATGCATGTGGCCCTGTATTGGACACAAACCCAATGTTTGTGTTGCCTTTTGAGTGTGTTGAGGTGGGCGGCTGCTTCGCCCACTTCTGGCCCCATGCAGGGCTGTATCCTGTGGCTGGAATGTTGGACTCCAAGTGGGCCAATTCTGCCAGAGCGCGCGAGATAACAGCTGATGTGGCTCGTGAGCATCTGGAGGAGAGATGGCAATAGTGGTGGATGGTGTCCTCTTTGAAAGTTGCCCATGTGGAAATGGGGTCCGCACAAAATGGTGCAACAAACGATTTCGCCAAAGTTGCCTCTTCCACCCACATGGAAAATCTTGGTGACGTGAGCTTGGGGGGCAGATTTTGCACCAATGTGGGGCCTTTGCAACTGTGACAGGTAGGTGGTATGTTATTGAGACCAGTCGGTGGTCAGATAATTCCATTTTTGTTGTTTTGAAGTGGGAGATGTGGGGTTGTAATTTCGCCAGCATTAGAATAAGGTCGATATGGGTCATGGACCTTAATTGGCTGTTGTGGACGTGGGGATGCGTCATGTTTTCGAGCAGTGAGGCATGTCGCGGCAGCGCATCCATTAACCTAAGGGTGGCTTTTAGAATGCGTAGTTCTACATGACCCTGTGGGGCGTGGGGTGAGGGCGGCCACCGGTCCATTGGTGAGGTTAGCCAACAGTTCATGTCGCCAACTAGGAAAGAATCAGGGGGTAGTGGGAGGGATTTGACCAACAAGAAAAATTCCTGATGCTCATGTGCACCGTTTGGGGCATAGATGTTGACGATTGTGTGCGCAACATCAGCCCACGAGAAGGTGATGACAAGCACTCAGCCATTTAGGAACGTTTCTGAGGATATGAATTTGAAAAAACTATTTTTGAATTAGCACCCCACAGTGCTTTGACCAAAAGGATAGGGATGGGAGGAGCATTGTTTTCCAAGCTTCCTCGGAACCTCGTGGACAGTGGGACTCCTGGATGGCCAGGATATCCACAGGTAAATTGTGTTGTAAAGAACTCAGTTTCCTAGCCCAGGATGGAGAGGCCTTGAGTCCGGCGATATTCAGCATCCCTAGAGTGAAGGTTTCCCCCATCGCACCTTAGGTGCGAGGGGGTAGGCCCCCAGGCCCACCAGCCTCTTCAAGGTCCCCACAGGCTTTCTCAGCAGTGCGGGTGTTAGCAGCAACGCTATCAAGGTTTTTGTTAATTTTTGTGGAAAGAGTCACATTAACTTTGGCCTTCGCTTTTTGTTTTCCTGACGTTGGACAAATTTTTGCGGTGCGGATAAGTTTGGTGCACTGTCAAATGGGGCAAAATTTTTTTTTTCAGTTGGGATAGGTCCCAAGTTGGTTTTGACTGGAGCTTGGGTGCAGCGATTGGGTGAGATCAAATCTCCCATCAGATCCTCAAATTGAGTGGCCCACTCGGCATGGGCCTCCCAATCTGATTGGGTGATGGATTCCCAAGTCACTTCTGCTGCAAAGGTCTCCATGTCCTCCTGGCGTTGTGAGTGTGGGATGGTGGTGGTGGCCTTGGCTGCTTCCTTGGCCGTGGCCCTATGGGCCTGCTTGGCCTTCTTCCGCTCCTGCAGGGAGATGGGCTTTACCAATAGGTAGCAGCCTTGTGCTCCCCATGGGAAAGCCTCCTTGGTGCTTGCGGTTGGTTCGTAGTGCGCCTCTCCGCTGGCCATGGCTGCTGAGGGGTGCTCTTGGAATGTGACACCCTCCTTGATGGAGCATGCGTGCGCCTTATGGCCAAACGCGTCACAGTGGGTGCAAATGGGGGGCGCGCAGTCCACAGTTACCCAGAATGGGTGGGTGGTATGCTCTGTGATGTCAATAAAGGTGGAGTGCGGGATCTGGGTTAGGTCCTTCACGATCTCCTCAGTTGGGGTCAGAACTGCGATGGCTTTGCCGGTGCACAGGTGTGGCATCAGCGTGAAACGTTGCATTTTGAAAGATTGTATTTCACCATATATGGCGAGACCATCTTTCAGGTGCTGCTTCAAAATGTCACGTTTTACTGTAGTAGGCAAAAAGTCAAACGTGAGGAAAATTTGGTTTGATTTTGTCCATCTGGTACATTTGGTTTCAATGACCCAGTGCCCTTTGGGGAGGTCAACCACTATGCGCACTGCTGCAGCCTCATCTGCTGCTATTTTGCTTTTGAAACCCAGGTCCAGCCAACCACACTACATGGAGTGAGGTGCAATGTACACCGCGGTCAGGAAAATTTTGTGTACATCTTCACAAAATTTTTCCCATAAGGCCGTTTTTTGGATGTCCAGATACACACGGACTCCAAATTCCACCGACAAAAGTGGCTGGGAGTGTGGCATGTTGATGTACTGGTTGCATCGTGCTTGCCACGCGAGTATCTCCGGGGAAATTGTGACCGCCAGTTTTTGAGATTTTTTTCTATTCTGCCAGATTCTCCAGGGCGTTTTTGAAAGTTAGAGGCCGCAGGCCTTCCGCCTGCTCATCTTGCCTTGCTTGCCCAACTGCTCCCAGACATAGGCGCAGACTAATCTCCTCTGTGAGATTATCAAACTAGATTTAGTCTTGAACTGAATAGGTTGCAAAAGTGTTTGCAACGAGAAAGAAAAGTAAGATAACTTTCTATAATATAATATATACAAATTCTTTATTTAGGGCTCTCTATGAGCGTTAACTAGGTGTGCGGCCATTTGTCACAATCTTATGCTGATTACTGATGTGCTTTCATTTGGTTTAAAGTACATACTAGCTTTTTTCATGCTACATCCAACTGGGGGTCCTTACCCTTCTGCTTGCATCTGATGGTTCCAAACCTTTCATGACCATTTTTAACTATTACACAACTAACCCAGAAGTATTTATATAGTAAATCAGATGCTAGTATCAGACTATTGGCTGTACAAATAGTTAATAAGAATTTGTCAGTGCCAAATAGTCTAAGTATTATTAAAAAATCCACGACTGTTTCTAAGCAGAATTATTTAAAGTAGAGTAGCTCTTTTACTCTTAGTATTCAGAAGAATGACTCAGATCAAGCTGATTAGGGTATGCTGAACCCCTGGAAGAATAGGCGCACCTTCAGAAGTCCTCCCATGTTATAACTTGAATTTAGTTCACCTTCCTAATCTCAACACCCTTTTATAGACCTTAAGTGGGTTCATGAGATGAAAATATTTTATCCACTAAACACCAACTAGGACATCTGGCAATCAGTCAAGATGAAAGTATTTTCAAGATACTTGATAAGAACGAATATATTAAATCATTTTTGCATGGATTTATCATACTTGCTGTTGACCAATCACCTAAAATCAAGTTAAGACAAGAGGAAGAAACTTTTGAGAGTTCTGATAGGGCAGATCAATATTTAACTAAAGTGAGCTACCCTCTGTCTAACCTTAATTAGATACATCTCACTATTAGCCTTATTGGAGTGTAAATACTAAAAGGTGTTAAATTTAATAAAGTATTGTTTGTTTAGCCCATTTACAGTGATTATCTTAAAATGATTTTTTAAGTATATATATATATATATATTTGTGGTTTACTTCCCCCCAAAATTCTTAGTAACAGTTAATAGTTTTAATATTACAGCATCCGCTATATTGTAAAAATCCTGTTCTAAAAGCACCTTTGAGTACAAAAGTGCCAGGATTCTACCAAATGGTGCTCATTACAGGGTCGTCTGTACACTGAAATCTCTTGATTAAGATTGGAGGGTGTTCAGGTGAGTTGCCCTCCTAATCTCCCCGTTGAACATGAACCAAGGATAGCTTCTTCGGAACAGCAACTAGCCAACGCTTTGTAACGCCTTAGAAACCTCAAATGGCGTCCCTCTTTAGCTCCTCCTAGGGTCACATCTGCTGTTCATACCCTCACTAGAAGTAACTTCGTCCCCTTTGACCTCCCCCTAATGACAAGTTTACTCTGGGCGAGGACAGCGTTGCTTCATTTCTCTATATCTATGATTCTTCCATGGAAGGAACAACTGAACACTAAAAAACCCAAGCACATCCTTCCTTGACTAAGTCAAATGGCCCAAGGAGTAATGGTTCCTCATATGACCACCCTTTATACTTGAGCGGAGGTTAAGGAAGCGCTTATGGATGAAATTGCTCAACTCAGAGTTTAAGCAGAAAAAAAACAGGCCTTAATGCGCCTTAGTATGCAAGAGTGAGAATCAGTTGCCACCTTCATTGATCAGTTCTACAGTGAGGTCCAGCCCTTGTTACTTACAAAAATGTTACCTCTTGAAGATGCCATTTCTGCTATTATGACTGGATTGGTTTCTCACCCATCATTAGCGATGCATTTTGTTCAGTAAAACGTTATTTCCGGAATGTCCATGATATCAAGAAGGCTCTTTTTTGAGATTGCAGATGTCTATAAAGCTTGAGACTACCCAAAGAGTTGTGTTGCACCCAAGTCTTTACCATTGATGATCTCTCAACTGTAGCCAAATGAAGGATTCTTAGACGGCCTCATGGCCATTTTAATGCCTGTTTATATCTCAAAACCTGCTTCTTCGATGTGAATTAAAACAGAAAATCCTCTACCATATGAGGTTGTCCAAAGTATTATTGTTGATAGGGCAGCTCTCAACTCCTCCATCTGCACTCAAAGTTTGCCTTGTACATTACTTGACAACTTTGCCTCTTCATACGCCCTCTATTGGGAGCCTCTCACAGCAGCTCAAATTTCACGTCCCTCTAAGACGCCGTTTATCACTTCCTTGGAATCTTCCCTACCTGTTTGCTTCACAAAATATGCTCTAAGGTGCATCCAAAAACCCGCCAACAAAGAGTTCAAGCCAATATCCTTTAAAGGTAAAAAGCTTTCTACCAAAACCAAAATGGTAGTTGGCGCCCCAAGGACATTCCATTGCAACAATGAAGGGCATGTCAACAATGTGCATCAAATAACGCATGTCAATAAACCTGATGTGCCTGATTCTAATCTCCCTTCTATCACTACTCTGACGTGCATAGATAAACACTCTAATGAAAAATATGAAGGGGTTGTGAAGAGTTAGGATATTATATTCCAGGAGCTCCAATTGAAGTAGGGATAATAGATCAGTTGAACCCTGAAAGAGTAAATAAGGCTATGATATCAGATGAAACTTATCTTATTTAAGTTCTGGGGCCATAAGGTTATTGATACCACCAGTGATGCCGACCAGTTCTTCTTCTTGCTGATCTGATCTATTCAGCATATTCATAAACTACAATCCATTAAAATAGGTATCCTGAGACAGATCAAAAACTTGCCTTCACTTACCATCTTAAGGAGGTTCTAGCCCTCCCCTAACTATGGTGGAACTGTAACTAAGGTGGAGGTTATCATCAACTAAGTTATGGGTTAGCGCCATCTTGGACACTGGTTCCCCAATAAATGTGATATCCTCAAAAATTATCAATAAAATCAAGTTGGCGCCTGACCTAAAATACTCTCAAAATTACGGAACTTCATGTCCCAAAAGTACTTGCGCTATTTGGACATACTCCTCTTTACCCCTCAGATTTGGGAAGCTTATACTGTCAGCACCAGCTGTGGCCTTGGATAACAACAATTATGGTATGCTCATTAGCATTCAATTTATTCTTGAGTACGATGGAATCATCAACATAAAATAGGGGTTTCTCTCTCCTCTCAACTATGAAGTTCCTCTGGTTCTGACAAATAAGAAACCTAACAAGAAAGAATACTATCACTTGGTCAAGTATTATTCGTCTGCATTATTACTGCACTATACCATACCCAAGCAAAGTACAAAGAAGTTGCCTGATTTGGTAGACGCCTTAGAAGGCATTCTTTTTATTCCTCATATGAGCTATTAATCAAATCTGGTGAACAACAGGTAGATGACACCAATATTACCTTACAAATCCCTCAAAACTTCTTATTCCACACAACCAACATTGATCATATTAGTTTTCTAGAGCTTCAGTATTTCCTGAAATAATAAATCCTGCCTACCAGCAACCTATTAATATTCTATTAGGAAATATCATTATTAAGGACAACATCATGAGGAAGCATCAGGAGATAGGAAAAGGTCTGGTAATTTTCATTGAAAAGATTGAAAAAGTTCAATAAATTGGGTCTATGTTAGAGATGAGCCCACCTACTGACAAATTGATATATATATAATTCTTAACGTTCACATTTCAAGAAGAACTAACCTAATATGAGTTGAAGAAGCCCACTCTTTATTAAATAACTGCAGTGTTAAGATTCTGATATGACTGGACAATAAGCCCTAATTAGGTACGGCAAAGTGGGGGATATTAGCCAAACTGAGTAGTAAAATAATATTGGTGATATCATCTCGAGATAAAGTGATAGGGCAATATTGTGCTTTGGAAAAGATTTGAGTGGATCGCCACCAAATCAGGCAATAAATTGATATTGACATTTGATGAATTTTGAGTAAGATCGCCTCAAACTAATGCAATAGAGAATTATGAATACCATACTCTGCTAAAACTAATGAGATATGGCGGAACTGAATAGCTAAGCTGAGGAAATGGGATTGTCCAAAGTTGCTGAGAGATAAGCGAGATGAGATGACTATAGGAGGATGATTGTTAGTAGTTTTTAGGGAGCGGAACATGAGTATCCACTGTAAAAATTACATTAAATAAAAGAATGTCTTTGGAGCAATTGCTCTAGCTTTATTGAAAATTAATATCTTGTTGTAAGGTTGACAATCATCATATTGTTAGGCTTATTGCTCAGCGGGCTAAACCTTGCGCAAAACCCCTTTGGCGTATCTCTGAGATACCGCCAAATTTATAATAGTGGTACACACTAAAGGGAGCCCATTATAATTACACAAAATTAAATCTTCAGTTGCTGGCCATGGTGCATCAGGCTTGCATGGACAGGAGTTCTTCAAGACATACTGCACCAGTTGAATACACTTAACATAAACTTGCCTTAGACGCTGTGCTCAAAAGGCAGGATAAGCTTTTTCAAGAAGTTTATATTGATAAGTTGCCTCCGTTAAATTGTGATGGGAATATTCATGGATTCTTTAAAGTGATTTGAATTTTAAATTGAAGAAGACTCTGACTGGCAAATTACTGTTAATATGCACCTTGGATGTTAGAAGTGCAACAAAGTCACCTGCTATCTTTCAAACAGTTCCATTTCATACTGAGAAGTGAAGGGTACAGTGTTGCAGTTGTTTAGGTACTGCAAAGATGTCACAGTGGAAGGCAAAATTCCTGACCATCAGATTTCAGCATAATGAGACTCTCACCACATTTGCTGATTGATTCATATTGGAAGCCCATGTGTTAATTGGGGGAGGGATTTTATCCAAATCTATGTGTGCATTGCGATGATCTCTACCATGAAACCATACCATGAGCTGTACAAATTCATGACCCTAATTTTGTATGAAGATGTACCCTTGCTTAAAATTGTTCAGTTCTTGTGCCATATATCTGCCAACTTCCCTCCACATGATACTGAGCGGAACCCTTCTGCTACCAAAGCTAGACCATCTTATTCATTAAAATTCGCCTTTCCGGTTCAGATTTTTCCAATTTACCCCCAACAGTTAAACGTCCGCCTCATACCTGCTTATCATAAATGGTCTAACTGCAGCCTTGGGCCTAATTATGCTGACCGTCAGCATTCATTCTATCACCCTGATCCTGTTTACGCTGAGCACCTTCAGTACAGCTTCCCACATGAACCAAATTACAATATTCATGGATGCAGACTCTATGGGGTAAATTGTTTTGAATGTGGTCCCCCTGGGCACTTGAAATGAGGTTGCCCCAACTGATGGATCCATTACGTACAGCAGCAGCAAGTGACCAGGGTTAGTCAGAGCGGAGTAGAGATGAGACTCTCTACCTCCGCTGTCCCAGGTTCAAACGTCCCATCTAAATATACTGAATTTTATGCGACGGAAGCCCTCATTATGATGATATTTTCCTATATCAGCAGCTGGTGGGGGAGTAAATTTACTGACACAAACACAAGCTAAGGCCGCGGTGGATGAAGGATCTCTAGAGTACCCAAAGCCATACATGTATCAAATGTTTGAACAAAGTATTTCAGAAAAACTGGACCATATGCAGATGCGCTTTTCCTGAGAGGAGTAGACGTCACCTTCCCAGTGTACGCTATTGTTAATGGGTACCCAAAATTTAGTGAGGGTGTTATGAGTTTACTTGGAAAAAGTGATCAGTTGAATGTCCATGTAGTGAACAATCAGATTTCATCCTACTCTGAGTGTACATGTTGTGACATTGTCATTGCAAAAACCCAAGTCCGCGCTATAATTAATATGGGAACTCCAGTTAACAGTATCCACAAAGTTGGTGGCGAAGTTGGCATTAAAGCTTGACGTTGAACATCATATGGTATATGGGACTGCAGGCGCGGTAAGCACGGTCTCTGAGGGAGCATACAGCGCTCTTCCATTGAAGTTTGGATCAATTGTTTTTGAAGCTCTGGTGGTAGTGTTACTGAACAGCAATTATGACCTGTTAATTGGAACCACTTTTATGTGACACTATGGTGCAGTCGTTGATATGATAAAGGAGACCTTTGAGATTGTAATGTGATGGATTCTAATTTATTTCACCTCCAGCAGAGTGCCAAAAGACTCAGTGCACATGTGAAAAATCACCATTGCTTATAGCGATGGAGTGATTTCAGTTTGCTACCATTGACTTAAGAACAAGACCCAGGCCCTTCCTCACCAGATATATGAATATCAAGGGCTACCGCTCAGAGTTGATGGACCTATATACATCCCATCTGGGCACCAAATAATAATAAACACCAAGTTAGAGGTAGAAGTGCCTACTGGGCTTTATGGGGAGGTCAATGGGCCCAATCAGCAATCATGGCTTGAGCCGCATGTGGCTCCAGGTACTATACTTCTGGGTCATGGGGAGATCAAGGTTTTGGTAGCAAATCTCCAGAATGGACCCATGTGAATCCGCTGACACTAAATAATGACGTATTTTCATTTGCCCCCAGTATAGGAGGTCCTCCAAGTTCATGAGTTCAGGTCGTTGGATGAATTTGACCTGCCCATTGAACCAAAGCTCAGCGTAATGGCGATCATACTGCATGAAAATTTAATGGGGTTATCAGAAGACCAGAAAGATCAGGCGGAAGCTTTATATCAAAATATAAGGAGGTCTTTACTGTCAACAATATTGATTTAGGGCGTGTATGGGGGGTGGTTCATCAAGTGGACACTGGGGATCATCCTCCCATCAGATATTGGCCAATCCGCCAATTGTGGGCAGCTGAGGAAGTTGTCACTAAGGAAATTGAAAAACTTCTAGAGCAAAGGGATTCTCAAACTGTCAAAGAGTCAATGTGCTTTACCTGTCCTAATTGTAAAAAAGAAGGATGGCACCAACTGCATAGTAATAGACTACTGGAAGCTCAATAGTATCACCAAGAAGGACTCATACCCCTTGATGAAGATTGACAATGCTTTGGCTTGCAAAGTGGGAGCTTGTTACTTTTCATCAATGGATTTGATATCATATTATTGGCAAAATGAGTTGCCCACAGCAAAACAGGAAAAATGCACCATTATCACATCCAAGGGGCTTTTTCAACTGATCCATATGCCTCAAAGGGCTGTGTAACACTCTGGCTACGTTTCAAGAGGCAATGGACATTATCCTTGGTGACCTGAAGCTGTCATGCATTCTCATGTACATTGATAATATCAACGTCTTTTCCTAAACGTTCTCTGAGCATCTTGCCCATCTGGAGGAGGTTTTCTGCCAACTTGCAAAATCCAATATTAAAATCAAACCCTGTAAATGTCATTTTTAAGGACAAACCGGAGTACCTCAGGTTAGTTGTAGATGTGACTGGGCTGAAGCTCCAACCAGCCAAAGTGGAGGCTATCTGAAGGATTACTACGCCAACTAGTAAGCATGATATACAATTGGTTTTAGGGATAGGTTGGTTACTACCGCCGCTTTATCCTTAACTTTAATTGTATTGGAGGTCTGCTGTTTGAGCTATTAAAGAAGGATGACACGTTCAAATGTATTTGCCATTAATGTTCTTTGATATACTTCAGATTGCACTGATCAGTGCACTGGTATTGCATTATCCTAATTTCAATAAAGAGTTTATCATACAGATGGATGACCCCCTTTCCGCCTTTAGGGCGGTCATATAGCAAAAAGAAGATGAAAGGGAGGAGCACCCCGTTGCAACTGCAGTTGGAGCCTGAACTGCTATGAGTGTAACTATACTGTGACCAAGTGGGAGTGCTTAGCAATGATATATGCATATAAGAAATTTAGGATATATCTGCATGGAGTGAAGTTCAAGATCATAATGGATCATGCTTCATTATGCTGGTTGCATAATCTCAAGGAACTTGAAGGGCGCCTAGCCCAATGGGCCCTCAAACTGCAGGCTTACGACTTTGAGATCCTCTACTGACCCGTAGTCAAACACCAGAATGCTGATTGCTTGGTGAGACTACCAACAATTATAGTTATGGCTGATTTGAGCGACATAATGTACAACAAGATGCTCAGCGGAAAGTACAATGATGAGCTGCTGCAGATAATAAAGGCGTTGAATGTAATGCAAGATAATACCTTCCAGCGGAATGATGAGTTATACAAGCGTATTGGTGATTCAACAGTGAACTTTCCGTGACACTCAGCACAGCACAACACTATCATGAGCGCGCATAGAGCATTCAGACATGGTGGCATGTGCAAGATATTTTATGTTGTGCCCTCACTATTAATGGGAAAGCATGAGCTTTGACATGTTGGAAACAATATCCTGCTGTCCCCAGTGCCAAGTGGAGAAACCATTCCACAAAAAGACTGCATACCAGTTGGTGAAACCGCACTTTTCTTGGCATTCAGTTTCTCTTGATGTCGTTGGCCCTCTTTCAATGGGAGCTAACCAGTTCAAGTACATTTTGGTGGCAATTGACCACTTGACCAGGTGGGTTGAAGCGCAGGTAATGCAGCATTTGGGGGTAGTCAAAGTGGCTAAGTTCATCATAGAATGTATTATTCAGCAACCTAACTGCCCTCAGTTCCTCAATACCAATAACAGAACTAACTTCACTTCCAACATTCTTCCAAAGCTAAACGAGCTTATGGCCATCCGTGGGGTTCTGAAGACCCCTACCACCCTGAGTCTAATGGTATGGTTTATAAAGTGAATGGGACTATGGTTAATATACTTCATAAACTGGTAGAAGATTGACCTTCAGACTGAAGTTTCCTCCTGCAACCGCCATCTTCACATATAACATCAGCTACTATTCCACCACAGGGAAGAGTCCCTTTCAATTGCTGTATGGATGATACCCTGCTCTTCTAGTGCTGCTTTATGCCTGTGTGGAAGATACCAGTGGAATGGACCCACAATGTTATCTGATGACACTTGCTGATACGCTATCCAAAATGCAAACCAAAGTGTACTCATTCAGCTTAGACAAAAAATAAAGAATAAGGCCGATGGTCAGGTATGGCGGAGTGGGCTATTCCAGTTCAAAGACATGGATATGGTTCTATTCCATAATCATCATGGGTTCAGGCAGAAGCATAAGTTGGCCAGTATCTGAATTGGGCCATTCAAAGTTATTGAGAATATAAGTGTTGAAGCTTGTATGATCAAGGACCCCATGATTGGACAGACTTAAAATATCTTGCATGCAAAGTTTCTCCAGCCATATAAGCAATAGGAGCCTTATTGTCCAGCCAAGGGGGTCAATGTTGTGATTATGATATGAATGGACAACAAGTCCTAAGTTGTTATGGCGGAATTAGTAGATTCGCCAAGCTTGATCATGAGTAAAATTGTTTGAGCACCTTAGGATGAGGCAATATTGGGCGAGAACGGATGGTTATTGGATTGCTTCCAGATGATGTAATTTGGAGATGTTGATGTATGATGGATAGTTAGTAAATTGCCTGGAATTAGGCGATCTTAAATTTAATGAATTTAGATCTGCCAGAGCAAATGAGATACAGCAGAATGAATTACTAAGCCAAGGAAATGGTAGCATTTTAAAGTTGCTGAGATATCAGCGAGATGAGATAATTGAAAAGGGGTGTTTTTAATAATTTAGAGCAATTGGAACAGCGGGGATCCGCTGTATTTATTATATTAAATAAAAAAGTGTTTTTAAAGCACTTGCTCTATTTTATTGAAAGTTTATTACCTTGTTATGAGAATGATGATAGTCATATCATTGGTCCTATTGCTCAGTGGGCTGAACCCTGAGCAAAACCCCTTTGGCATGTCTCTGATATACCATCAAATTTATAACAACGCTTGTGGTTAGAGTTTAAAGATCCAAAAATTGGTAGAATATACAAATAAAGTGTAAAGCACATGATGCAACCATTTAAGGGTTGATGAGAAATGGGTACCTATCTGTAAGTGAACATCAACTATACCTCTCAAAAGCAAGGTATTGAATTGAAAGAGGCAACAGTTCCTTATGGTTGAAGCTTGCGCTATATCAATACACAAGTCACAGGGTGGTACATATGACATGGCTATAAATTGAATATGACCGCGCTCATGAGCAACAGTTTGGCTGTAGTGCTCTGTCAAGAGCTACATCACTTCAAGGATTATACTTGACCAACAAAAAAGGCAATCAAAAAATTCTATCATGTTTGTGGTAAAATTAGCATTGAACTGAGAAATGAGTTTAAATGTCTCAAAAACCAAAAGTTAAAAACATTTAGCAATAATGAAAGGCAATTTTCATATTAAGTTGCAAATAGTCTAACATTCTATTGCTCCTAACATTTTAATGTACAAAGCTTATAAGATCATAGTGATGATATATCCACTGATTTAGTACTCTTTTAAATTAAAATTATGGCTCTTTCAAAAATTTGGATTAAAAATGACAAATACATTTAGCTACAGGGTATAAACTGGTGTCCCAATACAAATGAAACACTGTACAAGTTGAAGGTAATGCAATGTATGAGAAGGAAGACCTAGATTTGCAAACAACCAGATATGATCTTCTCAAGTATGAATAATCTACACATCAAGTTAAACAAATGGAAAAGGCACATGATGCTGTAGGCGATATTTGTGCCATAAAGTTTACAATCAAAATTGAGCGTTTATACTAGTAAACGCCTACATAACACCCAACTCAGAAACAGAGAAAATCAAATGCATTTTTCATAATAAATATGATAAGATCATCACAAAGGTTTCTGACCTAATTTAATGATGTTGATAAGTTTACCTACCATTTAATACCATTAGTTCTCAGTGCTGATTTAAATATCAATTTGAATTTGGTAATAGTCATGTGCTTATTAAGTTCATACAAGAAACTGACATCTCCATTTTAATAATAATTCATAAATCTCTACTACACGCAACAAAACTGCATTAATGAAGTGTTAACTTATAAACTTCATCAATTTCTGGCACAAATTGTATATCCTACTTCAGTTATCATAGACCTATATTAAGTATTGCCTCTGCTCAAAAATTTAACTTTTATTTTTATCAGTTACTTAATTAATATACCCTCTTATAATTTAAAAAATATATAGTACTGTTTACCTTATAGTAAAAAGTTATGAAAAGTAATGTCTTTTTTTGCTGGCGGTCAAAACATAACAAAAAACAAAATGAACAATCTTTCATTAACCATAATAATATTGCCTTTAATTTTCAGCTGAAGTACATATAAATGCTCTTTAGCTTTTTAACATAACTATTAGGCATTATTTTTTATTTAATTTACTTACTTAATTCCATTAAGTTTGTGCAGCTAATTCCTTTCATTCAATTTATATATTAATATTTATAAACTTATTTAATTATTTTTTTACTTTCATAAGTTTTTGGAAGTTTTCTCTTATAACTTAAACTAGACTATATGAATTAAATCAAATAAGCTTTATATTTTTAGTAAACTAATTTAAAATAAATAAGTACCTTTATTGTTATTACTATAATATAAAATAAAAAATATGCTTTTGTAGTAATCTTATATTGTTTTCAGCTGAGTTTTTATGTATTTTAATTTATTGTGGGGAAGGCCAACCAGGGGATGTCCTTCCAATAAGACATCAAAGAAAATGAAACATAATAGAAGGGCACCCCAGAGAAGCTAATGCTGTCTCCTGTTGCCAGCAGGAATGCCACTACTGGGAGGGGGGTACGTGCATAGTGGTAGGAACCACAATTGAGCATGTGTGGAGGAAGGGTCAGAGTTGATGAACCAAACTGGGAACTAGGAGGAGACCAACTGATGGCGATGTGGTGGGAGGTATCCAAATATCCACGCTTGAAAGTGGTCCACTAAATGCGACTGGAACTGGCAGACAGCTTCTTGGAGGGTGGGGGTGGAGCCTGAGATGGCATTCAAGGCAATTGTGTGGATAGTCCACATGGCGATCGCAATCACCAAAGCACAGAGGGAGGGTAGAAGAGGGGAGACCATTGATAAAGCAAACATATCCCTAGACAAACTGAAGGGCTGTGCCTGATCCTGGCAAAGCAGACGTTGCACCTCTCGCCAAATCGCTTTAGATGTAGGGCACTTCTCCAGTTGGTGAAACAGCATTACATACTGGCCACACATGACACAGGATGAGTGTAAAGCGTTAGAGCGCTCAGCAGTATGGTACACCCACCTCAAGAAGCACCACACATGGGATCGGATATGAGGCTGCAGAAGAGGGTGGTGGGCATACTTCCAAATTGTTTTCTGGGTATCAAGAGAATAGGGGATGTCCATCAAGTCCAGGTAGTCCACCCTGGACAAAATATGGGGCCTCGCGGGTATCAAGCTGTTTAGAATGTGAAGACCCTGTACCTCCTGTGTGAATTGAGGAGAGGGGCGCCCCCTCTGGGCAGTGTGTCCACAAATGTGAATTCTCCATTCAGCGCTCCACATGTAGAGGAGGATTCATTTGAAGTGGGGTGCAGTCCCATGGGGACCAGAGGCTGAAGGATGGGAAGCCAGATAATTCATCAAAAAGTGTGGGTGTGATGGATTGGTAAGGCCCAGGACGTGGGAGAAGTTGGAGCGGGCTGTGCGGGACCAGTGTTGGGCTGGAAGTGTAGCGATGGTAACAGCAGCGATCCAGGTGCCCAGGATCTTTGCAGCATGGGCCTCAAAGTTTAGCAGACCCATGCCTCCACTATGGTGAGGACCAAACATGACCTCTAGTCGCACTGGCGGTGGGTGTCCTGACCAAAGCCACCCTTGCAGAAGGGCATACAGTGACTTAAAGAAACTTGGGGAGAAAGCAATGGCGTGGGCCCCAAACCAAACTTTGGAGAGGAGCATAGAGTTGGCTAGTACAACCCTGCCAGTAAGGGAAGTATGGTGGGCTCTGAGGGAGGCAATGCTTTTCATCACGCTGTCCAGAATATGGTTTTCCATCACCGTTGAGGCATACCCCCCTGCCTCCAACCACACCCCCAAATGGTGGACTGGCCCAACGGTGGGGCGCGGCACAAAGGGGAGCACAAGTGGGGCGGTTTGGTTAGGGCAGGGTAAGCAAGTGCGTGCGCTAGCAGATGGGGTGGATTGGAAACCCTGAGTTTTTATGTAGTGTTATTAAATTTGGTAGTGTCATAATGCCTCAGGAATCCTAGGTTGATCATGACCTCCAGTTTTGGTGACACCTCCAGTTTCAGTTTAAGCCATTGTAAAAGTCAGGTGTTGGTGTGAGCAAGAGGTCATTCTTCCTGGGATATCTAAATCAATCTATTGTGGATAAAAGTTGGTAAAAACAACAGGAAAAGTATCAAAGAAGGAATTTTAACAGTTTATTGAGAGTTGCTAGTAGGATTATATACCTAAAATCTTGAGAATTTGCAATAGAAAAGGTTCCAAAAGGTTTTAAAGGGAAAGCAAATGAAAATGAATAAATGGGGCTTGGGATAAGACAAGATGTTGGGATTTTTGCCCACATTACCCACTTCATTGATTACATAAATCTGCTGGTCCACTAGGGAATTTAACTAACTAGTGGATGTTAAAGTTATTAATTACATATACAATAACTATTGTTCAAAGAAATATTCCAGTAAGTAATTTTTAATTTAAAGACTACAATCTGCTAAATTAAAGAGTGTTTTAGTGTGGATGATACCCAACAATAAACAAGAAATTAGGGGATTTATTTAATTATTGATAACTTAATTAACAAGTGGGAGTTGATCAGGTTTAATGGCAATAAACTAAGGGGTCCATGAGTTTCTGGCAAGTAATGCCACCTCTCATAGAGCAACTTTTGAGTTAACCTTTTCTGGATAGCAACCTACTATTTATTTATTTTTTTAGTACTAGATGGTCGCAACCTACTATTTATGGTATTGGAAGTTTACAAGAAATTACGATATGCAGACCCTATGAAAGGTATGAAATTAGAAGTCTCGTGGCTCTAGCAATATTGAAGTAAGCTAACAAAATTATTAGTTTTGTTTCAATAATGGGTTCCAATCGTAATAAAGTTATTTGATCTTAAAGGACCAAATATATAGCTATGTGAGACAAAATAAGTGGTTTCTTTATTAGTTAAAATGTTGAGATATTTATAGAAAATTTTTAGTAAGTCTTTGTGAGGATCTTCATGCTTCCAATGAGGACATATCTTTTCTTTTGAGAGGAACAATATTTCTGATTATTACTAATACAATTTGTGATTGTCAAATCTGATAAAATTCTTATTAGATGAGATTGACCTTCTCATCAAGGTCTCATGACATTGGAATGCTTATCCTCTTTGTAAGGCTTAGCCCCTTCAGGTAGATGAGGCCAATAACTCCAAAGGGTCAATCATTGGTCTAATAGAGCTTTTGATATATCGGATGGTTTTTTATAATTTTATAGACTGAGATGCCAAACCTCAATCCTGATTAAAATTGTTCATCACAGGCAAATTTCCAACAACGCCCCTTTAAGATCTCGCCTAGTGGGCACGTACTTATGAAGAAATCTACTATTAACTCTATTGATAACAGTCCCAGTGTCAAAAGCTGAAATGGAGTATTTAATACCCTAATGATAGATAATAAAATAGGGACCAGACCATAAGATATCAAGATTTTAAATACGTCTTCCAGGACTAAGATGATAAAAGAGTAAAAGATCTCCTAATTGAAAATAAGGTAAAGTAGGCTGGGTAGCATGTGTCCTGATTCCTTTTTTAAAGTTTTAGTAAAAGAGAACTCGAAGCTAAAGCTTGTATTATAATTTTGTCAGCTAACCTTCTCATAGCTGATTATTCAGTTTGAGGGGGTAGTAGTATCAAGTTTAGGTTGTACACTTGAGGGTAAGATAAGATATTGACCATACAGAGCTTTGAAGGGAGAAATTTTGATTATACTATAATAACTGACTCTATAGGCTAACGTCGCACTAGGTAAGTATAGATTCCATCTACTAGTAAAGTTGAGGCCATCTTACACAGAATGGCTACCAGGGTACCATTAGCTTGTTCAAACGCACCATTCATAGAAGGATTATAAGAAGCTGTAAATGGCTGATAGGTAACCATCAATTTAGTGAGCACAGATACTACTTGCCAAATAAAATTGGTTCCAAAATCAGATAATAGTAATTTTGGGCTACCATTCTGGGTGAAAACTTGCTTAAAAAGGAAGGACGCTGTAGACCTAGCAGTGACAGTGTAAACAGAGACAGCCTCAATTTATTTGGTAAAATGGTCAACAGCTAGAATGATATACCAATATCCATAAGTAGCAGTAGGAAGGGGACCCACTACATCAATACTCATAATGAAAAAAGGTTCTGAGGGTCCCACAATTTTATGTTGATAAATCATATTCCCACTGCATTGTTTTTGGCAAGTGAGGCAATTTTCTAACACATCATGCACAGTTTCCAGCATATTATTCCAATAACATGGATCTTTCACCCACTTTAAAGTCTTAGCAACAGCTCCATGCTCCACAGATTGATGGGCTTCCATAATGGTATCAGTCCTAGCAAAAGGATGAATAAAAAGTAGCCATTTAGATCCAATCTCTTGCAAATACCTTTATTTAATTTGAGTATCCTCAGTTAAAAATTGTAACTTACCAATAACGTCCTTAGATTCACAATACCATAGTTCAGGTCTGCCAATTAGGTCAAAGATGCGATCCTCTTCAGCAGTGAATAGGGTCAGTATAGGTAACTGAAAAAATCCATCAGCATTTTGGTGTATAGTACCAGCGCAATGTTGAATCAAAGAATCATAATTCTGAAGCTTTAAAGCTCAATGAGCTACGCATCCATCAAAATCTTTCATTTTGTTGTAACCATTTTAAGGATGCATGATCCGTGATGATAGTAAAATGTTGCCATATAGGTAAGAAAATAAGTTCTTGATGGATGATAGGACTGTGAGGCATTCTCTCTCAGTAACACTATAATTGTGTTCTGCTTTGAAATGGGTTTTACTATAAAAAGAAATAGGATGATCTACTAGGTTGGAGTTTTGCTGAGCCAGAATAGCCCTATAGCTACAACACTGGCATCAGTAAATAAAAGAAAAGGTTTTGGAAAATCAGGATGAGCTAAATTGGGACATCAATTAGAGCTTGACTTAAAAGATTAAATGCTTGCTGTTGTGATTCTTCCCATAAGAAAGGAAATTACTTATGAAGTAAAAAACTAAGGGTTTTAAAATTTTAGTAAAATAGGGTCAAATTGTCTCTAAAACCAACCATCTCTAAAAACACTTGAATATTGCATAAGCTCTTAGGAACAGGTATGTCCATAATGGCTTGAATCTTATTAGACAAGGGTAAAGTCCCTTTGCAATTAACTTTATGGCCTAAGTATTCCATCTCCATTTTTAAAAAGCACACTTATATGGGTTTAGCTTAAGAGAAGCTTAGCACATTTGGCTAATTTTTTTTTCAAATGGACTAAATGCTTTGTTAAAAGTATGAGAAAAACATTAACATTGTATAAATAAACTAGAATGCAGGAAATCTATCTCTCTGCTCAGCGTAACTTTCCAAGAAAATTAATTTTGGTAAATTAAAACCAAACACTTAATCGCACACCAAAGTCTTGCTCCAATGTCATCAGATCCCCCGCTGACTGTCCCAGCATGGGGCAGTGGCAAAACTCTCCCCTCTATTCTCCGTCTGACAGGAAAACGCTCTCAGATTGGCTCGCCCAGTCATTTCAAACCCTTGAGACGATTCATTCCTCCCAAGGATCTCAATGCCCATCTCACCCAAACCCAAGCAGTGCCCCGCTGTCCCCTGGTGCTCCCCCGGAGAAATATGCATTTTGGCCTTAGGATTGAATATGGGAAATTATTTCCCTACAATGACCAAGCCATTATCAAAATGGCTCAGGTGGTGATGACACCAGCCTGTTTTATAGACTTCTGCCCCTATAAGGGGTAATTTAATCTTGGCTTCCCCTGTGAAGCTGATGCAGCCACTGTGGCAACGGTGCCATTAATTTTTAACAATATTCCCCTCCCAACAACTTGGACCCAGCTCCCAACAAACACCACCTTGGTAGTCCAGTTCGCTGGTTTACCCACCCACCTCCCCCCAAAGTGCTCCACCAGGAACTGATGGAAGGTTTAGCAGCCTTTGGCGCCAACCCCATCTTACAATTTATGGTCTCAAATGGGGCCACATGCCTCGCTGGGCCTCGGGCATATGCCATGATCAGCCCTGAATTTATGAAAATTTCTTTAGCAATTCCCCCCTCATGCCACCATCCCATCTGCCCCCGACCATCAGTTCTGGGCCCGTGTTGAGGGCGGACGGACAATTTGTCCATCCTGTTTTGAGTTAGACTACTCAAAACGTAAATGTCCATACTTAGAAACTTCCACTGACGCCAAAAGTTTGCCTGACGCCCACCAATCTACCACCCACCCCATGCCAACTCTGACATGAGGTATGATCCTAACTTCCCCTCCTCCAATGCCTGATGCTGCAGCTGCACCTACAGCCACCAATCAGCACCCACCTTGCCCCAATGCCACAAATAATTCATCCAACCAAACTTTGGATTAGATACCAGTTCAATCCCATGCATCTGTAAACTAATTAAACAAACCTCAACCTTATACTGATTCCCCAATCCAATTCAACCAAAATATGGGAATTATTAGATGAAATTGACGAATCAGATAACGTCATTGAAGAACCAATGCTGCAACTTGAGTGGCTCTGTAACGCAGAATGGGATGCAAAATTCCCACCTCAGAAATGTGTCCCACAACCTAATGCCAAACTGTTCTACAGCAATCACTAGCTTGCAGTAGAAGCAGCCATCACACCAGATTGCCGTCTGCTTCACAAAGCTGCCGCCAAATCTGTGGCTGCACTTGCAGGAGGAATTCCACCTCCCATCATCCCATAAATCTTACTGCACAAAGTAAGATCAACATGAAAACTTTACATAAAAATGTCACCAAAGCCATCCAGAACGTGGTAACAGTAGCACGGAATCTAAAAGCAAAAATAACCTGAACCAACATTGCCACATTCATTAAATTCCCAGACGCCCGCCTCAAAGCTGAAGACGCCTTGGGCAAATACATCGTTGGTATAATGATGGCTGGCAACTATTTGGAAGTTCCAGTCATAAAGGATATCGAACCTCATGGCATCAATGCCCCACACCCTTACTCTCGCCTTAACACGCACCCTACTCTGTAATGAGATGGATGCAGCTGAAGATGAGCCCCCCAATACCCCTCCCCATCTGACATGGAGGGATAGCAGTATTCGCTGACCACCTGGTTGGATATTTTGTTAGGTACAATTCAATAGATCCATCCATTTTGGGCATTTTGTTTGAATCGTTATTTTTATTATGATTTTAGTTTTAGTTTGGTAATGTCCGTCCCCTGGTCAGATTACCTCGGCCAAATAAAACTAGAATGCAGGAAAGCTTCAAATCACCAAATAAGCCATCCATGGCCCTTTAAAAATTAGCAGGGGCATTACAAAGCCCTTGTGGTATATGAGTAGTTTCAAATAACCCCTCACTAGAAATTAAATCGCACTTTGATGATCTTCAGGAGCCAGTTCAATTTGCCAGTAACCACTAGCAAGGTCTTTGGCTGAAAAGAACTGTAATTCAGATAGTAGTCTTATTGAGTCATCAATGTGAGGTAATGAATGTGAATCTTTTTGAGTAGCAGCATTAAGACAATGATAATCCATAACCGCCCTATAACCTCCATCATTTTTTCATATAAGAAGTAGATGGGAAGCCTATGGACTTTGGGAAGGCGTTAATAGCCCAGCTTCAAGTAGTTGTTTTAATTTCACTGAAACTTGAGCCTCCTCAACCTTAGATTTTAATAAGGATGAGCTCAAATAGGTTAGTATCACCTGTTTTATTTGCATTGCACATTTTTCATTAACCCAAAATCTCAGGAAGTGTTTGCAAATATATCTACATGGTCTCAATTAGAGTCTCTGCTGCTTGTTGTTCCAGAGTAAGTGAATCTCCATATTCAACTTTGACTCTAGCAATGATAGGTGGGTCATCAACCCAAAAAACATGTAACTCCCCAAATCCAGTGATAGATAATATTTCATTTACAGGGATCGGCCGCACATAGGTGATAGGGTTATTTTGAATCAATTGCATAAACTGAGAGGTGAGATTAGCTAACAAACTAGAACAGTTCCATTATATGCGGGATCAAGGATACCAGGACAAGTTAAGGCCTCAAGATGGTAGTGGTTAAGGTTAAGTGAGATTTCTGATACATGATAATCTGCCGCTATTACTTGCACTCCCGTATCAATTATACCTTGAGCTTAAGGAGGAATAGTAATCAAGTTGATAGAGTATAAAAGGTATTCCATCTGATGCACAAACTGATGGAGGATAAAGAATAGTTTTAGGTCCCAATATCCGGTATACAAGATGAGAGATGGAGTTAGGATATTGTGAGATTTTAAGGGTTAGCTTGCTTATTAAATATTCCTGTTTGGATAGTCATAAAGAGTTTTGGCCAATATATCCTCAATTATGCTATGTGTCTTATGGTATTTCCTACCCGTTTATAAGCTCGCAAAGCTAAACAATAATACTTAACTCTTATGGTCTCTTCTGGTTATATTTCCCCTCTATAATTGAGAACTCTCCAGACTCAGGTGATTGTGACAAGCTTTCCTGAATGCTTTTCTACACTTCATTTTATGAAGATCAAATTAATGTAAGATGATAGAAGACAAAAATATGATTAAATGAAAAGATGATAATTTATTTTGGGGCCAGGCGCTGGTATTATATACCTCTAGGTCATCTCCTGGCCATACTCATCTATTAGATGAGTTCATTAAAACTATGCCAATCTGCTATGGATTATGGCAGTGGTTATAAAAAACCAAGTTATTTGGCTCTTAAATTAACTTAATTACAATCATTTCAGCCCGATTGGAGGTACTATTCTCATAATTGGGAAGATTTTTGGGCTTAATATTAGCATCTCAGTGTTGTATATTTGCCCCCAACCAGCCTTATTACGTTTCTTCATACAGCTGACAAGATAAAATAAATGTGGAGAAAGAATATATGAAATTCAAATACTGACGCACCCCTAATTAGGATGTCAGTAGGCCTCTCAATGATACTAGATACTCCCTATTTGGGCCATCCATGTACTAGTACTATCATGCCAATTACAATGATCAACATAGATAAAAAACATAATTAATTAATCATAAATGCATTAGATTTGAAAATGCAATTAGGTTTGTGGCATAAATTCACTTATTTCACCCAAGTGGATCCCATAATTTGCCATAATAATATTATATCATAGCTATTATTAGCTATGAAAATTGGGTTGTTTAGATGCAACCATGGCGGTTTTGAGGTGAATCTGATTTATCAGATTATGCAGATAAACTTGGAAGGATAAAAGGATCCTTCAATGGGAGTAATCTATTAGCAATGATGGTTTTCTCAAAGAGTTTATTTTTTGTCAACCATCAAAATCTAATATTTCACCCCATTATACTGGAATATAATCCCTGAGTTTTCCCAATTTTATTTTTTATGTCTGTAAACAACTCTTCCTCAGCCTGCCGCAATTTCGTCACTTTTTTCAATCCTGAACAACAGCGTCAGTTTTACCAGTTGGATAGAACTATGAGGATACATCTACTTGTAGGCTCCCTCTGAGCATCTCAGTTGGGTCAACTTGCTCCTGCTCCAATGTTAATAATGTCTACTTGGCTTAAGAATATTGTTGAGGAGGAGAACAACCCTGCCATTGAGCATGCTTAAGGATTGGTGGGTCATGAACTTCAGTCTCATTCTTTGACAATCATTCAGGTGGACACTTTAAGCTGCATTTTTGACCCTCAAGAGCCAAATTTTTCACTGCAATTTATATATCAAGATGGTAATCTTCTGGCGGAGTTCATCTTCGCCCTCAGCCATTTCCTGATGAATTGATCATCTAATGTGGTTCTGAGCTCATCCAACTATTTGCGTCAGGGTCAACTTCTTGACAAAACAAGAGCTGAAAGTGAGAAGTTTTACAACCCCAATTGTCTTTTTATTGCTGAGGATACAACTGTATGACCTCAATATTTTGTCCAGGTCAAAGGCTTTGTGGAGGAGGTCCTCGGTTCCTGGTCCACGCCTCTCAAAAGTAGGCCCAATTTTGTTTCATCCTTGGATCAAATACCCATGATTTTAGGATGTTTGTTTCCACTCTGCTGTTTGGGCAGCTTTCAAGGCTTTACATAAAGATAACATGGATGAATATCTTCTAAAAATAGCCTTACTCAGCCATCTTATGCACATTGTTCCCTATTGGATTCCTTCAGGCCAGCTATTGCATGTTCCCCCTTATTGAGTGGTGGAAAACCCAGGGATATTGTTCAACTGGTGACCCCAGAAATGTATCAGTACCAGACTGATTTTTTAGTTTTCTTATTCTGGGTATTTGTTTCCCACCCAATTGTGGGCTCAATTGAATCACAATTAATGGTTTTGTACCTCCCCTCCCAATCATTCACTGGTGATCAGCTACAACAAGCATGCGGCACATCTGGCTTTATGCCACTATGGCCCTTTTTCTTGTTGTACAGCAACTAGATTGGCCAAATTGGCACATGAAGATGAGGAATCAGGTCCTAAGTCGCCTCCCCTTTGAAGTGGAGGAATAAAAACCTTGCTGATTTATTTTTTACCAATGAATTTCGATTTTAATATATATTATTTCTTTATACAATTATATATTGTATATTATTGTTATTACTTTTATAAGTATATACTCTGAGTATTATATTATTATTTACCCATATTTAATATTAATTTTCTATAGTTGTGTATTCTTATTCCTATTCTTATTTTCTTTTCTTACAATTGGCCCTCTTCTTAAATCTTCTTAGGATTTTGCAGAAACTCAATTTATAAATATGGCCTGTTTTGATCTCTTTGATGATGTAAACAAACCTTAATGTTTTCTCAGTAATCACAGATGGGGCAACTAAAATGCGATCTAACTTCTATAATTGGCCCAATCCATACATATTGCATAATAGTACCTCATCTATGACTCTAAATTTGGTCAAATCATATCAATCTTTAAAATCCTTTTCATGTCAGGCCTTTTTAACAGCAAAACTGTTGTCAAAGGCTTGAGCTTGCATTTAATTAAAGTTTTGGCAAGCTTCTTGACATATTGAGGATAACTACTCTCACCAGGATCTTCTAGGACCAAATGTAGCAGTAATGGTAGAGCTGGATGTCTTCTGTATAAGACCTGGAAAGGTGACATCTTGGTGGCAGAGTGATATAATATGTTGTAAGTGAACATGGCTGAGCTTATAAAGTGGTGCATTCAGATGGTTTTCCTGAGGTTAGCTTTCAGACAATGTCCACAAAAATCCCATTTAGGCGCTCAACTGTTCCATTTGTCTCTGGATGGTAGTTATCAGAGAGCACACCTATCACTCCCATCAACTGGTTAAGCTTTGTAATAATTTTGGTCTTAAAATTACTTCCATTATTGGTCGGAATAACCTGTGGGCAACCATGTTTGTGGATAACATTCTCAATAATAAACTTAGCCATCATCACTGCACCTACTTCCCGAATAGTCCTGGCTTCAACCCACTTAGTCAAGTGGTCAATAGCCATGATGATGCACTTGGCCTTGGAATTGCAAGTGGGAAGTAGTCCAACAACATCTATGGATACAGTATGCCAGGCAAACTTGGGCCAAACAAGCAGGTAGGATATGCTCTTTCAGTACAGTTTTTTACTTTAGCATTTGGAGCAACACTCTAGTGTCTCTTGGATATTGAAGTGCATCGACTCCCAGTAGTAGTATCTTTTAGGGAGTTCCTTCGTTTTCTTAAATCCACTATAGCCTATGGACTTATGCACCGCCATTATTAGGTCTATTTGGGCTGAGGGTCTTGAAAAATGACCTTTTTCCTCTGATTATTTTGTATATTATTCCATTTCAACCAAAGTGTCTTTTTGTAAATCTGCAAGCAATTTTTGAAAAAATTAAAGTTAATCCTAAAATTCTCCACTGACCATCTTTTGGAACAGCTCATCTGTGGCCAAACTGATAGTGGTGATCATAAGTAAATGGGATAAGCAGTTGGCATTTTGGTGCTATACTCCTAAACAATGTCTAATTATGTAATTATAGGCTTCAAGCTTTAGTGCCCACAGCACTAATTGTCCCTCTGGTTCCTTTAAGTTGTTCAGCCATCTTAGGGACGAATGATCTGTTACAACTGTAAAGTAAGTGCTGTGCAGATAAACCCAAAAACTGCTTGTAGGCGTATATGACTGCTAAGCATTCCCATTCTGTCACCATGTAGTTCCACTCATGGATGTTAAAAGTCTGACTAGCAAAGCTAATTGGATGCTCCTTGCCATTTTCCCATATTTGAGCCAACACAGCTCGGACTGCAATAATTTATGCATCAGTTTTGACAATAAAATCACGCTCAAAGTCTGGATATTGCAGAACTGGGGCCATTATTAGGGACAACTGGAGAAGACCAAATAATTCTTGACAGGCCCAATTTTAGTCAAATAAGACCTTGTCCTTAAGTAGATGAAACATTGGCTCTCCAATTCATGCAAAATTGGCAATGAGTTGGTAATAATAAACAATTAGGCCCAGGAAAACCTGTATATTGCACTTGGATCTGGGCCATTTCATCTTTGATATTGCATCCAGTTTGAATGGCTGATGTTGGAGTAATTCTATATTAATAACAAAATCAAGATAAATCAATTGCTCTTTTAAAAATTGGCACTTCCTGGGTTTGAACTTCAAATTAGCGGCCGCTAATCTCTTGAAAACTGCCTCTAAATGTTTCATGTGATCAGTGAAGGTGCAGCTGAAGATGTTTTATCATTCAAATAAACTAACACACAAGACAATTTTAAATTTCCTAGTATTGTGTCCATCTCTATTTGAAACGTAGCTGGGGCATTACAAAGTTCTTGTGGCATCCTTATCAGCTGAAATAAGCCCTCTTGAGTTATGATAGCACATTTTTCGCTCTCCTCTTTGGGCATATTAATCTGCTAGTATCCACTTATTAGGTCCATAGCATAGAAGAATTTTGTGCCTCCAAGTTGATCTAAGGCGTTGTCAATCCGTGGAATGGAATAAAAATCCTTCTTTGTGATGTTATTTAAATTTCAATAATCAATGAAAACCCAATTGGTCCATCCTTCTTTTTTACTAAAAGAATTAGAGAGGTCCAAGGGCTCTTTAATGGGACCAGCATTTCACTATCTAGGAGTTCTTTTATCTCTTTAGAAACAATTTCTTCTGCTTTTTTCAAACTTCTAATCATGCGTAGCCAGATGGGGTCATGGTCACTAGTGTTGATAGTGTGTATCACATCTCTAGCACAACCTAAGTCAAAATTGTCTTTTGCAAATATTTCTCGTTATTTAAGAAATAAATCCTGGACTTGAGCCCTTTCTAAGTCAAGTTCCCTAATTTGGCCATAAAAATAACATTTCTGATACTTATTATTTTCTCATTGGAAAGTCCTATCTCACCCTGTAGTGAGAACACTTGTGAGATTTTGAGGTTTAGCTCGCTTATTATATATATTCCTGTTTTGATAGTCAGGAAGAGCTTTAGCTGATATATCCTTGATTATGCTATGTGTCTTATAGTATTTCTTAACTGTTCAGAAGCTCACAAAGCTAAGAAATAAAACTTGACTCTTTTGGTCTCTTCTGGGTATATTTTCCCTCTCTGATAGGGAACTACCCAGACACAAACAATTACGCCAAGCTCCCCTGAATGCTTGTCTACACTTCTTAATATGAAAATTGAATTAATGTAAGATGGTATAAGAGATAGATATGATTAAATGAAATATTTATGATTTTATTTTAGGTTCAGGCGCCAGTATTTAATACCTCTAGGTCATCTCCTGGCCATAAAAATCTATTAGATGAGTTTATTAAAATCATGCCAATCCACTATGGATTATGGCAGTGGTTATTTAAAATCTCCAAGATAATTTGGCCCTTAAATTAACTTTAAAAAATCGTTTCAGTCTGATTTGAGGTACTACTCTCATAATTAAGAAGATCTTAGGCTTAATATTAGCACCTCAGTGGTTTATATTTGCCCCTCAACCAGTCCAATTACATTTCATCATATAGCTGATGAAATACATTCATGGGGAGAAAGAATATTTGATCTTTGAATAATAATGCACCCTAATCTTGATGTCAGTAGGCCTCTCAATAGTACTAGGTACTCCCTATTTAAGCCATCCTTGTGCATGTACTATAATGATGATAATGATGATTGACATTAAAAAATAGAAATTTTTAATTGTAAATGCATTAGATTTGAAAATGCAATTAGGTTTGTGGCATAAATTCACTTATTTCACCCAAGTGGATCCCATAATTGGCCATAATAATATTTTATCATATTCTATTATTAGCTACAATAATCAGGTTGTTTAGATGCAATCAAGGCGGGTTTGAGGTGAATCTGATTTATCAGATTATGCAGATGAATTGGGAAGGATAAAAGGATCCATCAATGGGAGTAATCTATTAGCAATGATAGTTTTTTCAAAGGGTTTATTTTTGATTCAAACATTCAAAATCTAACAGATATTCCAATAGAAAAACATGTCATTTAAGTTTGCCCTTGTCGTTTGTGACAACTTTTAGTATTAAAGGTACATGATATCTAATTAACAAAAGATAATTATCTTTAAGACTAATTATTTCATCAGAATCAATAAGAAATTTGGTTTCTAAAAGCAAATAATAACATTTATTATCCAGCACTACTGCTGGGGCCAAAACAACAAATTTTTAAAGCGCATTGGAAGAGAAGAATAAGCTCCTATGGATTTAGTATATGAAGGACCAGCGAATCCATAGTCTTGAGAGTGGTTTAAATCTGGAGCAAATTTGTTTTTTTAAAGTTGGGATGATATCAGATTTATGGAGATCCCATGTCAATTATGGTAAAACTTTTACTTTGCGTACTTTGACTTCCCCCTGAGTTACATCAGTACCAAAATTCAATTTATCTAAGGTAAGACGACCAGGGGATGGACATTAACAAAACTAAAAACTAAAAACTAACGTATTTAATTGATTCAAACGAAACGCCCAAAATGAGCGGAATTAGTATAACACATTAAACAAAAACAACCAACCACATGGGCAGGGGAAACTGCTTATCCAACTGTTATAATTTTGGATGGTATCATTAGGATCCGCTGTATTGTTTGCAAAGGTCAAGCCCATTGAACAACAGACAGATAATGTGGGGATCGTTGGTCCTTCGGACACACTTGAAAATATACTAAAGCTAGGAGCAATCGCCCCAATGACTCTTTATTTCCTTTAATAGATACAGCGAACTTTCGCTGTTCCACTCCCTCTCTACTATTAACTACTAACCTTTTTCAATCGCTATCTCACCAATATACAGCAGCTTTGGATGATACAGCTTACATAGCTTGGACTATTCTACTTCACCAATTCTCCTCAATTTTGAATTGTTATTTTTATCTCTCTATCACCCTAGTTGGAGGCGATCTAATTCATATTAGTCAGATATTGACATTGCCTTATCACCTTATTGCTTTATCACCTTAAATAGAGGTGAAGTAATAATAACCCATTATATTCCAATATTGCCTCATCTTGAGGCACTTGAATAATTGTAACTGATATCATGTTCAGCGGATTCTTTCCAGTCTACCCTAGCTGTTCCATGATTATTATCCAGCCATATCATAATTGCAACATTACCACCTCCTTTACTGGATGATAATGCTCCTATTACTTATATGGTCAGAGAACTTTGCATGCACATAATTTAATGTTCTACCACTTTCAGGATCCTTGATAGTATATGTGTTGACCCCAGTATTCTCTATAACTTCAAATGGACCAATCCAAATACTGGCCAGCTTGTGTTTCCACCCAAACTCATATTGGTCATGGAAGAGAACCATATTGCCCTCTTTGAACTGTGCCAACCTGCTATGATGTGTCTGATTGGCAGCCTGATTCTTGATCTTCTTGGCTAAGCTGAAGGAATATGCTTCAGTTTTAAATTTGATCAAAGTGTTTTCAAGGTTAGTCAAATAGTGGTGAGGTTCCATTCCACCAGTTTATTCTACACACTAAAAAAGTAATGCTGAAAGAGCTGGGTGTCAGCCGTATAGTAGTTGGAAGGGACTCTTCCCCATGGCAGAATAGTAGCTAATGTTATAGGCAAACATAGTAGTGGAAAGAAGGGAGCTCCAATAAGAAGGTCAATCTATTAAAAATTTTCATAGTATGTTCACCAAAGTCCCATTCACCCATTTAACCGTACCATTGGACTCAGGGTGATATGGAGTTGTCAGAACCCCGCGGATACTCATAAGCTCATTCAGTTTGGGGAGGATGTGCAAGGTGAAGTTGGTTCCATTATCAGCGAGAATGAATTTTGGGCAACCATGTCGCTGAATAGCATTCCATTATAACTTAGCCACTGTGGCCGCCCCAAATCCTGTATCACCCGCGCTTCAACCCAACAGGTCAAGTGGTCAATAGCCACCAGAGTGTACTTACACCAGTTACCCCTGTTGGCAAAGGACTGACAACATCAAAGGAATCTGTATGCCAAGCAAAATGTGGTTTCACTACCTGGTACAAAGTCTTATGGTGGAATTGCTTCTCCACTTGGCACTGATGGCAACAGGAAATAGTTTGAACACATCAAAGCTCATGCTTTTCCAATTGTACCCAGGCGCAACAACTCCATTATCTTTCACACACCACCATGTTCAAAGCCTTATGGGTGCTTATAATAATTTTCAGTTATGCTGAGGGTTGCAGAGAATTCACTGTATAATCACTGAGCTGCTTGTACAATTCCCCATTCCATTGGAAGGTATTTGTTAACATCTCATTCAATGATTTTATCAATTAAGGAAGTTTGTCATCATATTTTCCGCTGAGCATCTTATCATACATCATATCACTGAGGTCTGCCATCACAGCAACAGTTGGCAGTAAAGATAAACAGTCAGCGTTATGATGCTTTACTCCCGGATGGTGAAAGATTTCAAAGTCATAAGCCTGCAGCTTAAGGGCCTGTTGGGAATTTTGCCCATATTCCCAGCCTTCTAGATTACCTGGTGTCACTATGGGAAAATTCCTTAAAGCGAAGTGAATTGGAAATTGGTTGGCCTGAATTTTGGAGGAACTACGTTTGGGGGATTTTGGGATATTCACCTGGTCATATCCATCAGGGATCAATCCAGATGAATACCTAATTTTTCATCAGGGGAGTGGCCAACTAAATAGGGGCATCTGATAGTGATTAACTATCAGGTGTACCAATTGGGATCAGTTGGGTTTCATCACGGACTTATTGGGAATGAATAGTGAGTTGCGAGGCGAGTGATGCCGCCTGCAACTAGAAAATTGATCATTTGTGAAGTGACCTTCCATAATGGGTAAAAAGTCCCATTACCTAAGCAGGTCGCTAGCCAATTATGGTTGATATGCTTGGATCGAGAGGAAAATGTTAGGGACAAGTTTTCTGATTCTTTCCAATTTGAGGTCTTGAGGATGTCCAATGATAGAATCCTAGCCAGGATGGGGAAGACCATCGCTGCCAAGACAAGGAAGGTTAATTCAATGGCAACGGCTGCCATTTCATCAAAGAGGTGTCAACTGAGGGTTAGATGGCTGGATCCCCTACTATATAATTCCCTAGGATTCACTATAATAAAAACATTGAACTCCCACATTGAAAAACACAAACATTGCATACCATCTTTTAGTATTATTAATATTATTAGTAATATTGTCAATTCAGTTATAGTTAGACTATCATCATCCAGTGTGAAGTTCCATCTCGAGAATATTATTGCAGAAGGCAATAATTGGACTATTCTCAGAGAGAAGAGTAGAGATCCAAGTGGGGATCTAGAGATGAAGGGAACCACTATAAGGGATAGCTGCTGACTGTGTGTTGGGCCAAAAGATACTGTCATCAGGAGATCTTGACGAGGATTGGGTGGACAGCAATACAGGGAATGAATCCCTACAAGTACAAATTGAAGTATTTAATTGGAAGTAATGGCTGAAGCGTTGGCCTAATAATAGTTCAGAATCAACTACAGATAATAGTCTTAATACTATTATTGGATAATACATTCTATACAACGTGAGGTGCTCAAGGAAACTGAACTTGTGCAGTAAAAAGGTTACTGGGTTGACAACTGATAATCAACCACAAGAGTAGATTTTTACAAGTTGGTGCTCACTACAGGGGTAGTTGAGTGAAGAATTTATTAACAATGTCTTATAAAGAAGAAATGCGCAAGTTGTGGACTGAGATCGCCACAGTGAATCAGAATGCCTTAAACTCAGAGGGCCATCGGGAGTTTGCGGCCTTGGAAGAGCAAGTCACCAAGGTGGAGGAAGGAGTAGAAAACGTAGCCAACTTCAGGAACGAGTTACTCAGCAAAGTAAAATCGTTAAAGAAGAAAGAAGGAGACCCCATTTAAGAGGTCCTATTCCTGAAACAGAGCGAAAAGTGGATCGCGTTCATTTGAGAAAGTTTAGTGCAGATAATGAGAAGTTGATGAAGAAGTAGAGGACCTGAAAGCCCACAGATGTGCATGTGAGCCCAATATGGCCAGTGATGCCAAAGAGAGAAGTCCTCATATGATACTTGGGGAATTTGAATACCCCAATAAATATGCCGCCCGCCTTTAATGCTATTTCAGAGATGATGCCCAAAGTCACTCCACAAGTGAGCTGAGTAACCATTCTGAGAGAATCAGCCCAAAACAACACTGAGGAATTTAGAGAAACCAAAATTGCCAACATTCCATCAGGATAACGCCCCAGCATTTTTCTGACTGTTTGACATGACAATGAACGGATATGGGGATTGTCAAAAGGCGTTGACGGTCATAACTGCTTAGACACAGACTGCAAGAACCTAGTGTTACCCCACTTGGAGGGGGACAGCTGCTCATATGCCGAGGCTAAAGCGGCCATAATGAAGGAGTTCAATAGTCCAACCTGTATGTCAAAATGCAAGCAAGAATTTATGGGAATTCAATTTCTTAAAGATGATTCTCTTGCAAGCTTCACGGATCAACTTTACCAGGAGTCGCAGATCCTGGCTGGAGCTAAAGTGCTAGATGACTTTGATGTGAGAATTGCTTTACAAGTGGCCCTTCACCCCTATCATGATTTGCATCAAATGAATTCTACTGTATTTGTGACTGAGATAACTACCTCACAATTGGTAGATAACCTGAAGATTTTGGGAGCGATGTTTGATGCCCCCAATAGAAGCTTCAAGTCCAATCCAGTCCAAAATCTGAATCCCATGAATGGAAGCAAAGGAGCAAAAGAAGCCACTAACTGAACTGTGCCAGGAAATAAGCCTGAAGAATTCAGATGGTTAAATAAGAAAAATAAGGTCTGCTTTCAGTGTGGCAGGAAAGGAAATTTCGCCACACACTGCAAAAAGCTGAAGAATCAAATTAACGTGGTCCAGGCTAAAGAGACAGAAGTAGCCAAAGATTTGGGAAAAGGTCCCACTGCCTAGACAGGGAACAGTCTATAGCGGTAAAGAAAAATGTTCCTCCTGATATCATGAATGAAGAGATAGACATTAGCGATCTGTTCATAGATGATGAGCAGGATCAGCTATACCAAATGGTCAACATGGACATAGATTCTGTGACCAGAGCAGGGGCAAAGAAGATCGACCCTGAGATAATTCAGGAAGTTGCCTGGCCATATGCTCAACAACTGGTGGAGAAGATTTGGACCACCAAGAATCCTGATGAGTTAGCAGACATTTGACTAGATGAGGCCAATCTGTCAATCCCCCTTGGCGTGATAAAGGAATTGTTTCCTGAAGTATTGGCATATATTATTCATATCCTAAATTCGGCTAATAACGCCACAATTCACTCAGTAAATACTATATTACAATACTCCGAGTGTATGTATATAGATATTCAGGTGAATCAAGTGAGGGTGAGGGCGATTGTTGACAGTGGAGCGCCCATTAATATTGTGTCAACCAAGCTGGTGAAAAGGATGAAGATCTCCCCAGACTTGGAACACAAGAAAGAATATGGAACAGCTGGGCTGAACACCACCGCTTCCTGTGGAGCGTATAATGCGCTACCACTACAATTCAAGTCATTGGTGGTATCCGCTCAAGCGATAGTTTTGGCAAACCAAACTATGATATCCTGATTGGAACGGAGTTTCTGCAGAAGTACGGAGTTAAGTAACTTTGAGGATAATATGTTGACCATCCTGGGTCAGACGTTACCATTGGTATACCAGAAGGATGGTGAAGTTCTGTTGAATTGGAGGAAAAACTTCATTAATCTGATATACAATGACAGCATTGTACCTATTCAATACCAATTAGTTGGTAGGAAACGACAAGAGATGCCAGCAGAAATCCTAGAAAACCCAGGAATTCCCTTAAGGATCAAGGAGGAAAGAACCATACCGGCTAGATTACAGATGATAGTCAACACAGGGTTGACTTTAGAGAATCTGGAGCTGTTGTATGGAGAAGTCGTAAGCCCCTGGAAGAAGTCCAGAGTTGAGCCATGGGTGGCTCCTAGGATAATAATGCTGGGCCATGGAGAAATACCAGTTATCTTGGCGAATTTGAGTGGAAAACTGATGAAGATCAAGAGGAATTAAAGCATCACATTTATTAATTTAATCCTGATGGCAGAATTGAGACAATTCCATGATTTTGGGTCACTCAAAGAAATGGGATTACCAGCTGGGGCAGCTAAAAGCATCACCTATTGGTTGATTGGGAGCATCTTGTAGATCTGTCAGAAGGGCAGAAGGAGGAGGTGCTTAAATTATTTGAGAGATATTGGGAAGTGTTTGCTAAGGAAAACCATGATTTGGGATGTGCACAAGATGTAATTTACAAAGTTGACACTGGGGAAATTCTACTTATAAGGATGAGACTGATCTGAAGATCAAAAGCCACCAAAGTGGTAGTGGAAGATGAGATCAGCAAACTAATAAAGCATGGGCTTCTAGTTCCGTCATCAAGTCCCTGGGCAAGTCTGATTCTGATCGTGAAGAAGAAGGATGGATCAAACCTGGTGGTGATTGACTATCAGAAGCTAAACAAAATTATGAAGAAGGATTTGTATCCTCTACCAAGGATTGACGATGCAATGGATTGATTAGGAGAAGCGAAGTATCTTTCCACAATGGACCTAATCTCAGGATACTGGCAGATTGACTTGCCAGAAGAAGACCAAGAAAAATGTGCGATTATCACTGCGCAGGGGTTTACCAGCCAACGAGGATTCCCCAGGGTCTTTGCAATGCGTCCGTGATGTTCCAGAGGGCCATGAATGCAATATTAAGCGACCTGCTGTTTACATGCGTTCTGGTATATCTGCACAATATCAATGTTTTCAGTAGAACATTTACTGATCACTGCCATTAGTTGGAAGAAGTTTTTAAGAGACTGTACATGACTAACCTGAAGATCAAGCCAAGGAAGTGCCACTTCTTCAATAAAGAGCTAGAATACCTAGGATTTGTAATTAACGCAAAAGGATTGCAGCCGCAAACCCAGAAGATAGCAGCTATAGAGTTCATGGCTGTTCCAAAGAGTGTCCAGGACATCCAAGTATTCCTTGGGATGGTCAGATACTACAGAAGATTTATTCAGTATTTTGCCCAAATAGCCAAGCCTTTGTTTCATTTATTAAAGGATCTGAAAAAAGGATTTGTATGGAATGTAGAGTCCCAGGACTCTTTTGATGAGTTACGCCAGTATCTGATAAATTCGCCATTCCTGAAACATCTGAATTTTGATCAGGAGTTTATCATTCAAACTGATGCTTTGTTGATGGCGATTGGCGCCATACTGAGCCAAGTAGATGAACTTGGGGACGAGCATCTGGTGGCATATGTGAGCTGGACACTCTCAGCCACTGAGAGGAACTACACCATAACTGAGTGTGAATGCCTTGCGGTCATTTATGGCTGTAAACAGTTTTGGGTGTATGTCCATGGAATGCACTTTAAGGTGGTGATGGACCACTATTCGCTGCATTGGCTGCACAATCTATGGGAACTGGAAGAAGACTGGCCTGATAGGCACTTAAGCTTCATGATTACAATTATGGGATAGTCCACCAAGCGGAAAGCTTCTCACCAGAACGCGGATGGCCTATCGCGGTTACCAATGATCACGTTGGTATACCCACAGGCGGATGAGCTATTCCAGAGAATGGTTGAAGGAAGAATCGAGGATGAGCCTCGAAAAATCCAAGGTGCACTTTGAAAAGTGATGGAGAACACAGAGACTATAGATGGAAAAGTATTTAAGATGATCAACGGGAAGTGGCTATTATTCCAAATACTGTTGGAAAGAGAAGCAATAGTTCAAGAAGCTCACAAGGTTGTTGGGCATGGAGGCCTAAGAAAAACAACTGACCATATTCGCCAGTATTATTACTGGGAATCAATTAACTATGATGTTGCGGATCATCTGGCTTGTTGCGTGGAATGCCAGATGCATAAAACACACAAGAATACAACTGGATACTGACTGGTATGACCTGGATTTTCATGGCACACGGTGTCCATTGATGTGATGGGACCACTGACAATGAGCACAGGAGTAATCAAGTACATCATAGTAGCCATTGACCATCTGACGAGATGAGTCAAAACAAAAGCCCTAACAAGTGTTGATGCTACCAGTACTTCAAGGTTCATCCTGGATCAAGCAGTATACTGGCATGGGGGTCCACAAGTCCTATTGAGCGACAATGGGACCAACTTCACATCTCATGTGATCCCAAGGCTAAATGAAATAATGGGGATCTGAGGAGTCATGTCAGTATCATACTGGCCGGAGACAAATGGACTGATAGAATGGGTCAATGGGACTCTGGCCGCAACTCTGAGGAAGCTAGTCACAGGGAGAACTTCTGCGTGGGGAATGTACCTGAGTTTGGTGATGTTTACCTACAACATTAGTCATCATACGTTGACAGGAAAGACGCTGTTTGAATTTTTATATGGGAGGAAGGCCGCGTTGCCGCTTATATTATATTTGGTAGTAGAACCTATGTTGGGGATGAGTACCAAACAATACCTGAACTGAATGATGAGTATCCTGATTGATATGCAATCGCAAGCATTTGATATAACTTTGAAGAGAAGGATATGAGCGAAATTGACAGATGATAAGAACCTACCAGCATTAGAAGAATATCAAAAAGGAGAAAGAGTTTCCTATTGCGACACTCATGGTTTCAGATGAAGAAAAAATTGGATGTGTTGTGGTCAGGTCCATTTGAAGTAATTGCCAAGACAGCGGCCAATGCTTATTCCATCAATAATCTCTTGGATGGAAGAGTAGTAAATCGAGTCCATGCTAAGTATCTAAAGCGTTGGATCAAAGAAAAAAATAAAAGTGTTCCTCAAAGGACAAATGAACCTTTAAGTTGGATATTTCCTGATGATTAGGTCAAGTCTGAAAAAAGGACCTCTGAACCATAGAAAACTGGCAGGTTTAAGTGCCCAGGACCCAGTTTGGGGGAAAAGATGGACCTCTGAACCAAGACAAGGTCAAGTCCCATAGAAAAAGAGAGAATAAAAATAAAAAATAGATAAGTGATATTGAAAAAAGAAGAGATTTTAAAATGCATAGAAAAAGAAGCCAATATATTTTTTATAATTTTATTTTTATTGGTCATCCTCAGTATGGGGATGATTCTGCCTATATAGCCTCTTGGGGGAGGGAGGATGGATCGCGGTAGGAAGAAACAGCCCGTCAAAATCAATATGCAATCAGACACTTGCAAGGGTGAGACCTACATGAAACCACATTTGTTGAGCGGATGCTGAGTTCTGAGAAAACATGACTAGGGGAAGGGAAATTGATATGTCAGAAGATGCCAATCATGAAACTCCAGAGCGGGGAGGAAAACAGCAATAGATAAAGAGGCAATCAGCAAATAACCCTGAGTAATCCTGATAAGGCACTGGAGCTGGAAGATTTGTCTTGAGCGCCTGCTGATGGGCTTCATCAAGGACAACGGACATGTGAGCTGGCAGCAAAGAAGGAATACTTGGTGGGGTTGTTGAATCATGCCACAATTAATGCCATCAATGGAAGATAGCGATGAGAAGCTCCAGAGAAGAGGTAGTTGTGCAGAAAGCGGATTGCATCCTGCAAATGATGACTATGAGCTTCATGAAAGCTAAAGCTGAATGACTGATGGAAGTCAGGCAAGGCTGAAAGCTTCGTCAACTAACTTCAAAGAACTTGGCCAGCAAAGTGGAGAGCATAAGCAGCATTGTTTTGATCCAGAAGGTTGTCCAGATCAGAGGGATTCAGCGCTAATGTCAATGCCTCGGTGACTTGGGCCTGGAGTTCAGCATAGGGGAGCTCAAAGTGTATGCTGTTCTCAATTGAAAGCTCAGAAACCTGTACAGCAGGTTTGTAGAATTGACCGAGTTGGAAGAGGAACTCAGAAAGCAATTCTGACCCAGCCAATAACAAATAATCCAGAGCGACTGGCATGATCTCCAGAGCATCTTTGACGATGTTTAGAGCATCATAGAAATGAGCTGAATCCAGGAGGGTTTTGAAGTCCAACTTGGGAATTGACTGCAAAGGAAGATTCAGCTGCAAGTTGTAAAAATGATGGCCAGCCTGGTTTCAGAGGGTTTGGTTATTAATTCCAGTAATTTGACGGAAGGACTAGCCGCTTGCACCAGACTAGGCGTATGAGTCCTGGAAGGACCATAGAAGAGGTTCTGTCGAGCATCCCAACTCATCTGCTGGAAGAGGCGGAGGTCTGGATCTGACATACTGTTAAGGAGCTGCTGGTAGTGGGATTCTGAATTCAACATATGAGCAGGACTATAGGGGGATGTTGGACTTATATAGAAGTTGACATTATGCACTCTATAATCCTTAGGCTCCAATTTCAGGTAAATTAATCTTAAAATTAATGAAATAAGCTTTCCAAGGGAAGAATTTAAGCCTGACTTACAGCCAAGAGGTTATGAGCAAAATAATAAGGGCGAATAGAAATAAGTATTTTTAATCAAGCCACAAAACAAACATCGATGGCAAGAGTCTTCTGTCTAGGATGAGGAGAGAATCAGGAATTCAAGGATGCTGGACCAAGAATCCTGAATATGACAGAGGATCATATGCCCTGATGGGGGAAACTGGATCCCAGGACTAGTTTTGTCACGAGTAAATCAATCAGCCCAGAATGACAGAAGGTCATGAGGACCGCGCTCTGAGTAGGCAGTAGTAAGGAGGAAGAGGAGGGCCATATGCCGAAGGTCATCCCAAGCAGCATTGAGTATTGACGAGTGTACTCCACTTGAACCATTGAAGTATTTGACCAGGTGTCCAAAGTGGTGTTCTCATACACTAGTCCTTTTCTTGCTGGAAATCTAGGCAAGAGGTGGGATGTGTTGAGATTTTTGCCCATATTCCCAGCCTTCTAGATTACCTGGTGTCAGGGGAAAATTCCCTAAAATGAAGGGAATCAGAAATTGGTTGGCCTGAAATTTGGTGGAACTACGTTTGGGGAATTTTAGGATATTCACCATGTCATATCCATCAGGGATTGATCTGGATGAATACCTAATATCTCATTGGGGGAGTGGCTGACTAAATAGGGGCATCTGATAGTGATTGACTATCAGGTGTTCTGATTGGGATTGGTCAGGTTTTATCACTGACTGATTGGGAATGAATAGTGAGTTGCGAGGCGAGTGATGCCACCTGCAGATAGCGAATTGATCAGTTGGTGAAGTGACCTGCCATAATGGTTAAAAAGTCCCATTACCTAAGCAGGTACTAGCCAAAAATATGGTTGGTTCGCTTAGATCAAGAGGAAAACGTTAGGGACACGTTTTCTGACTCTTTCTGTTTGAGGTGTCGAGGATGTCCAATGATGGAATCCTAGCCAGGATGGGGAAGACCATAGCTGCTGAGACAAGGAAGGGTGATTCAATGGCAATGGCTGCCATTTCATCGAAGAGGTGTAACTAAGGGTTAGACGGCCAAATCCCCTACTACATAATTCCCTGTGATTCACTATGTAAAAAAACCAGCATTAAAACCAGCATTAAAACCATCATTTAGTAAAACATTATTATTATTATTATTAGTATTAATACTGTCAATTTGGCGTATAGTTAGACTATCAGCATCCAGTGTGAAGTTCCATCTCAAGTATATTATTGCAGAAGGCAAAAATTGGAAGACTCTCAGAGAGAAGATTAGAGATCTGAGTGGGGTTTAGAAATGAAGGGAAACACAAAAAGTTTAGCTGCTGACTATGTGTTGGGCTGAAAGAGACTGTCATCAGGAGATCTTGACAAGGATTGGGTGGACAGTGATATAGGGAACGAATCCCTACAAGCATGACCAAGAGTATTTAATTGGAAGTACTGGCTGAAGCGTTGGGCCAAATATAGTTCAAACTCAACTACTGATAATAGTCTTCATACTATTATCAGATAATATATTCTATACAATGCGAAGTGCACAAGGAAGTCAAACCTGTTCAGTAAAAAGGTTACTAGGGCTATAAACTGATAATAACCCAAACTATTAAATTTTTACAAATGGTCAAACCTGAAACAGAGGGGACAAATCTGACAACCATTACCCACACAATCTCAAAAATTAAACTTGGTAGTTGTGGGACTACTGGTAGACAAAGAATCATGGTCAGACTTGTGCTTTGAGAAGGAATGAAGGGTTGGTTAAATAGTTTCCAATATACTTAAGTTTTAGTGGAGCAATTTAAAAAATTTTGGCGCAAAAACACCCTCACGCAGACAAAGCCTATAGGCAACTGAAGTCAGTTGTCAAAATTCTCAGTACTATTGGTGGAAGGGGGCCGAGTGACTCAATCACCTGACACCTGGTTTGCTGTGATTGGTATAGCGGTTCATGAGATAGTGGTATGCCAAAAGTACATCAAAACATAACAGTCAATTTTCATAAAACTTGCGAATAAGACATTACATGCCTATGGATTTCACGTCAACATGTCAAAATGTATAATTGGGGGTAGCCAAATTAGTCAAATTTGTAATTTACATGTAAGCAACTTGGGCTTCTATTTAAGTCATGTGATCAATTGGAGAATCACAGCGAAGTAATCATGATGAAATCTGACTAATAGGATTAGCTGTGCTTGTCATCTCTTTTAAAGTTGAATGATTCAGAAGAGTAGTTGATCCTGATGAAAGAAGTTTGATCAAGTTTACAATTTAAGTAGGATTTTATAGGTTAACATCTGAAGCCTTAATTGGGCCTAATTGCAATTATGCTTTCATTACCCCAAGTTTCGCCATAGCAGCTGGTAACTTATAACAAAGTAGCTAGGATGAAGTATGATATCATTCTGTAGAATCATCATATTATGCGATTGAATGGAAGATGAACATCTCTAAGCTTGCTAAGCTTGTCATCAAAATTGTAGTCTATCTTTGGAAAAAGCTGCTATATGAAGCAATTATGTTATAATTATTACATTCAATTGGGTTGATTTCACCGGCATGATCTAATGATGGGACCAATCCACCCCATTCAAGTTAGCCCTAAATTTAATAGCTTTTTTTGAAAGAAGAAAAAAACATATAAAATTTTCATTTGCTAAATATAAACTTTTTTCTTTTACTATGAAAATTAAATGATTTTAGTCTCAAACGATAAGCCTGTTGATGCTCTGCATAGGATTTGCTGGTTTTTGGTTTGAAATTTTTGGTTCAAGTTTTATCACAATTTTTGTTGAGGCATTTCAAATGTTTGAGTTTAAATGTTGTTATTTTTTGAGTGCTTCTGGTACTCAAAATAGTGTCATTGGAGAGATTTAGTTCTGAGGATCACAACGCACTTTGTATTTTCATGATCAGACTTTTAGTTCCTGAGATATGTAAGTTTTAGTGGAGCACCCCAGAAATTTTTGGTGCAAAAACACCCTCACGCAGACAAAGCCTATAGGCAACTAAGCCAGTTGTCAAAATTCTCAGTACTATTGGTGGAAGGGCGCCAAGTGACTCTATCATCTGACATCTGGTTTTCTGGCATTGGTTGAGTGGTTTGTGAGATAGTGGTAGGCCAAAAGTACATTAAAAAATAACAGTCAATTTTTGCAAAAATGTGCGAGTAAGACATTACATGCCTAAGGATTCCATGTCAAAAGTGCTCAGGCGCCACTGCAATACAAGCGTGGGGGATTTGTTAAGCCATGACAGGGTGGTGTGGTATTATGGTAGTAGTGGCAGGAGGGGCAGCAAGGCGCTCTGCACCAGAGGGAACAGTGAAGATGAGGTTGGGCTGAGTCTCATAAGCCAGAAGCTCCACCACCAACTGATCATATGAAACTTGGGATGATAGGTGGGAAGGGAGGGACACAAAGGACACTACCATTGTGCTGTCTGAAGGGAGGCGTGTTTGGGTAGTAGGTATTAGATTGTTTTTGTAAACAAGGGGAGTAGAAGCTGCTGCTGCAGCATCCTCCTCCATCTGGAAGCCAATAATAATTTAGCCCTTAAATGGGCAGAAATTGATAAATCCAGCTGATGCATATGCAGTGGTGGCAATTTTAATACTTGCCTTGTCAGTATATGAAATAAATTCCCATAGTCAACATGTAGGAAAAATCAGATTGTGGAATGAGGGAGGGCAAGAGGATGGGGGCAAGAGGATGGGGGCAAGAGGGTGGATGAATGCAAGGTGGATCATTAAGATCCGTGGGGGATAAAACGCTGGTAGAGGTTGGCGGGCTATTTGAACCCATGCAAACACATTTGCCCACAGAGCGGAAAACTCTAGGCAGCGGAGCACCGCTACCCCACATTGGAGCAGCAGGCGTTGGATCTGAGGACATCAACAGAAAAAATGAATGTGGTCAGATGGTGGTGGTAAAAATAAATTATTTTTTAAAAGTTGCTCAAAAGTGATGTCAAACGGAAAGAAAGGTTTTCACTTCCAAATTTTTAATAAGGGAAGTTTTCACTTGAACCCACGTCTAGCAAACCTTGAGATGAGGAGCCATTATTTCTGCAGCGAATTGACTTAAACAAGAAGTAATACGCCAAACTTTTTATTGATCAGTTGCTTTGTCCATCACTCACTCATAAACAAATATAAAGAGTTAATACTACCTTCACCAATTCATACTTATCCCTAAAAGTAGGTTTGAAAAGAAGGGTTCACTGCTTAATATGTGAATACCCAATACCAGGACCAGATCAGCTTTGGAGGGTTTGTACTCTGGGATATGGATTTGAGTAGGAATTTGGTCAACTTGTTGGCGTAAATTGTTAAGATCATACTGTAAGCTTTGGACCCATTGATCAACGTGATCATTTGAAAAAAACTTTAATTTGAAATAAGAAGTTGCAGCGAGCATTTCTTCTTTCTTATTCTTGAGTACTCCATACTTAGCAGTTAAGCGGTCAATGGAGGTGGATAACGTTGTAAACTGAGTTTATTGAGTAGATTGATTAGCTTTACATAGACAATGTGCACTGTCAACACCATCTAATAAATAGGTTGGCAAATAATCCAGGTTAGTTAGGTTGCCTTCCAAAGATAAGAAACATCCCTGTGCTATGGCTTGCATTTGGTTTTATAAAGCTTGCACTCTTGTTACCAATGAATCAAAGTTTCAGAGTCAGGAAACAAAAGCGTAGGGCCAGGGGTACCTGGGGGTCCCGGGGGCCCTTGAGAACCTTCACGACCTACAGGCCCAGGGGGACCCTGTTGGCCCACAGGTCAATGAGGACTTTGCTCATCAGTAGGTCCTGTTGTCACAGAGGGAGAACTAGGCGGTCCCGGAGGTCCAGGAGATCCAATAACACCAGGTATACTTTCTCAGTTATTATCCACAACTCAGACATGTTTGTTGAAGTAACCCATCTAATTCAACAAAGTGTTTTCATATTAGTTCCCTAACTGTTCGAGTTGAATAGTATACCCCTATTCAAGCGTATCTAAACAAAGTTGGATAGTGCTAGCAACTTCAGTAACATGTTGAGATACTTTTTGACCTAAGTAAATCACAACTCAATTATCAATCCTAACAAGTTGGTTGTGCAAATCATTGATTTCTATCTTATTTTCAACTATGTCTTCCCAATTATCACAACCAAATTTAGAAGCGATCTCATAGAAATAGGATAGCTGATAATGAAACTGTTGGGCCATAATCAACTGGCGTTGAATTTCAATATGATGTAACCCTAGGATTTGAAGTGGATGATGAATGGCGGGATGCACGTACTGCCTGAGATACTTCTTCGTTCTGAACAATCCAAATTCAGTATGGTGTAAGATAGCTCTGTTATAAAGTCATGTTAGACAAAAACTAAGATGCTAGTTCTTAGTTAGGATGTGCACCTGGATGAATATCCCCCTTATTAAGCCTTTAACTGTTTCTTCTACATCAGCAGGATGAAATTGATAATCGTTTAGTCAGGGCCCTCAATGTTTAAATCCATAGATTCTTGAAAATGAAGATTGCTGATATTAGCAGAAGGCATCTCCTGCCTGTTGGTATGTACCCATTGCGTGATACTCATTTATTCCTCTGATGAGGGACCTTCTTCACTTGAAATATTCATCGTTGTGAAATTATGTTTTCACCAGGTAGCCTTAGAAGCAGACCTGGCAGAAAGCACCAGTATTGTAATTTTGCAAGAAATTACGATATGCAGGAACTAAGAAGGCTATAAAATTATTAGTTTTGTGGCTCTAGCGAGTATTGAAATAAGCACCAAAATTATTGTTTTCATAGCAATAATGGGATCCAATCAGAATAAAGATATTCAATCTTAGAGGACAAAAAATATAGCTAAGTGATTTAATAAGTGGTGTCTTTATTCTTTAAAATTAGAGATATTTAAAAGTTTTAGTGGGTCATCATAAGGATCTTCATGCTTCAAAAGATGTAATATATTTTCTTTTAAAAGGATCAATATTGCTGATTATTACTAATATATTTGTGATTGTCAGATCTGATGAGTTTCTTATTAGATGAGATTGACCTTCTCATCAAGGGCTCAACGCCTTCAGATTGCTTAGCTTTTGGAAGGCTTAGCCCCTTCAGGAAAATGAGGCTGATAACTCCAAAGGGTTGATCATTGGTATAAAAGAGAATTGGATATGTCCAACAGTTTTTTTATAATTATTATACTGAGACGCCAAACCTCAATTCTGATTAGAATTGGTCATTGTAGGTGAATTTACAAATTATGGGTAAAAATTCAACCTAAGTAGATTGTTACCAGATAAGGGTAAATTCATTGGGAGTTGAGCAAAGACATTGGGACACATTCATGTTTCAACTCAGAATAGGTCACAGTTAAGTAAGGAAGGGAACCCAAGTATTAGATGAGGAAGATCATCGTTTTGCATGACACTGGAGGGTTATTTATTGGTAGTGGCCACCATTTCCAATTGGGGTGTCAATTGAAGAGCTGTGCACTGAATTCTTTATAAATTTCCCCTTTATTTTTAATAATAAAGCGATTAAAGATATATCTAATACATTATAAAGTTATCTATATAGTTTATTTAGGCTGTTTGCTCTTATAATCAGAGAAAAAGGACAAGATCCTTCGTTTATATTAAGGTTCTTTCTCTCAATTCGCCTACTTTTTAGTTGAATCCAGATCAATTAATTCAAAAAAACACAACTCCACTTGTCATTGACCCTCTCCAGTCCCCTATGTTGATGAGCTTGACGCCCGCTGCCCCCTTGTGGGGCAGGGGGCGCCCCTCCTAATGTTTTTCAGCCTCTGCCAAAACGCGCCTGGGCTGGTTCTGCTAGCCCTCCCAAAACAGCCGGTCGCTTTGTATGCCTAAAGACATAGCTTTACTCCTCACCCGCACTCAGGCGATGCCCCATTGCCCCTATTACTCCCTTGGAGCACCATGCATTTTGGCCTCCAGGTCAAATATAGCAAGTTGTTCCTGTATTCTAACTGACCTATCATTGAAATTGCCTATGATCTTTTGCGTCCTTCTGGCTTCATCAACTTCCGCCCCTTCAAGGGAAATTTTGACCTTGGCTTTTTGTGTGAAGCTGATGCGGTAGTCACAGCTACCATTCCCCTGGTGTTTCAGGGTGTACCCATCCCTACCACTTGAACCTGGTTGCCCACTGATACCACTCTAGTGGTTCAGTTCATGAGCCTCCCTACCCTCTCCCCCTGATATTTTATACAATGAACAGTTGACCAGCTTGTTGGCATACAGTTCAGATCCCATCCTCCAATCTGTGGTTCCCATGGGAGCCTCCCGCCTTACAGGCCCTTGGGCCTTCGCAACCATACATCCCACTTCCCTGGAGGTTGCCCTATCGATTCCCCCTAACACCATCATTCCCTCCACCCCAGAACATCCTTTCTGGGCCCGCGTGGATGGAGGGCACACCACTTGCCCTACTTGTCTCAAACTAGACCATTCAAAATGGCGCTGCCCCTCCAACACCTGAGCTTCAGCCCTCACACCTCACTCTTCACATGATGGCTCAATCACTGACCCAGTTACTTTCTTCCCCTGGGGCGATTTCCTCTCCCTCCTATCAAAAAAGCAGAATCTGAAGATGGATCTGCCCCTGCCAATCAGGAGCAGTGTTCTCAAGCCACTTCTCCTCAACCAACCAACCAGGGGTCCAACTGGACTCCAGTTAATTCTAAGCCACACGTTCTTTATCCCAAGCCATGCTTTTCCATACCAATACATTCTTTCAAATTAATTATTGTAAACCAAATTCCCTGAAATTAATTGGATGAAGTCAATGAATCAGTGTGCCTGTATCTGAATTGGTCGACCCTCCTTGCTTTGAATAGTTCATCAGTGCTGACTATTCAGCCCAGAACCCCTCAATACTATGCGCCTCACCCAGGTGCGCCCATATTCCAATCTGACCATCAATTATTCAAAGAAGTATTTTCGTCCCCTAATTATGTACTGCTTCAATATGCTGTAAGTTTATCCGTTGAGGTTTTATCAAAAGGCTTTGTCCCCCCTCCTGTGGACCCCGCTCTGACCCTCCCACAAAAATGAGAATTCCTCCGCCATTTCCACCTTGCTAACAATAATCTCAGATTTTTGATACAACAAGCTAAGTTTAGCCCAAGGTCCCACCTCACCCCAAAGTTATAGAAATAGCTTCTTCCTTGCGCGACGTCTACCTTAGATGTGAGAAGGCCCTTGCCACTTATCTTTCTGACTGCCTCAAAAAAGGTATCCCTTGGCCAGCTCCATCCCCTCACTGGACCCCCCACTCCCAAGATGCGCTGACGCCCTTGCTCTCTGCTTTGTGCTGCTGCCTATCAGCCCCAGATGAGCTAGCTCAGCCTCCTGGTCCCCTCTCTCCCTCCGCCATGGTCAGTTAGTGGTTCTCACTTCTGTAAAAACTGCAGGGTTTCTACTGATGCACAGGTTCACAACTACTGACTTCTGGGAATAAACACGTATTTGCTAATTGTATGAAGATAATTAGCCTAGTCGAGTTTGGATAATTGGGTAGCTTTGGTCCTACTCTGGCAATATAAATGGTTAAGTGACTTTAGCCTCAATCTGGCAATATATAAGAATTTAAGTGACTTTGGACTCACTCTGGCGTTGATACTTAAACAGGAAGACTTCTTCACAACTTTACTTTGAAGTAAACAATCAACAATTGAAAATAATAAAGTATTCACAGTACTAAGGTGTTTATTATTAGTAGAGTGTGGGAATATTTATAAGGTAAAAAGATGAAGAACATGTGTTAGGGGTATTTGTGGTAACCACAAGGTTCTCGGCATGCCTAGCTGTCTGAAAAGGGATATCTACGAGGTTCTCAGCACGCCTAGCTGATGAAAAGGGATATCCACAATGATCTTGGCACGCCTAGCTGACAGAAAAGGGATATTGGTTCAATTTTGGGAAATATTCCAGATGATATTCATGAGGAATAGCATATTTAAATTGCTATTCATATCAGCCCACATGTTGGCTACCAAAACTGACGATTTACCATGAGTAATTACCCATTTTGAGTCAATAAACTCATCTCCAAATTGTTGGCAACAATTCCCAATGAAATTATAACTGTAATTATCATCTGATATGATCCTATGAGAATTACAATTGACCATTTAATTGGTAATTATTGCCAATGAGATGGAATAATTGATCAATGTCTCAAAGCTTAATCAATAAGCTAAATTAAATAAATAAGCCAATTATCTTAATAATTGAAGCTTATATAATTTGCAAGCTGGATAATGTGGTCATATAAATTCTCACACATCCCCCCACTTGACCAGATTATCAGCTAAAAAATGTCTTCATCAAATAATTCCTTCTATGAATGAATCTTATCTAGTTTGAACAAAGTGGACTCCTCCCACTTTTGAGCGATGTCACAAACCGCTCAAAGAGGTATCCTTTTTTAGTACTAGATGGTCTCAAAGAGGTATCCTTTCCACTCCAGCTAGATCCAGCCCCTCCAAGTCAACTTGATTCAGCAATCCCCTCTTCTGCTCTTCCTGTAATGGTGCCAATTTCTGAAGAGGGGATAGGGTTGGCGGTTTCATCAAAGAACTCTCATTCTTTCATCCCTCATTCTTTTGTCGCTGAGCTCAATTTTGAGGCATTACTGGAATCAGCTCCCATTGTGCTAAATCCAGTAATTGCCCTTGAGCATAACGAGGCAATTTCTCTTGACTTAAATCAATCTTTCCTGATCAAATTGGATCTTCTTCCCGAGTTCCTTTTCTGAATTGGCTAGTTTTACAAATCTGACTATCTTGTCTACCAAATTGATAATTGGTATTGATGAGCACATCAAACTTCCATATCATGAACTTTGGGGTAAATTGACTGAGGCACTTAATATCTCTTTCGCGCCTCGTAACCTTGATAGTTTACTTGATTGGGATTCTGCCTCCTTTGCACTCTGATTTGCGGGGCATGTACTTTGCACATGGGCTACTCCAACCCCACATTGCCAAATTTTCACCTTTCCTTTCCTTTCCAGTTTCAGGGGGCCCACAGCCGCCACCTTCAAGATGCTGTTCACTGTTTGCATGATTACTTTGCAACTGGGACTATCCATCAATATCTTCCATTAATGGCGATAATTGGTGGTATGGTTCAGCAACCCCCTGCACATTTCCCTTGTTCACTGTTTTCTCATATGCCTAGTGTTCTTGATGAATCCCTTTGTCAAGCACTCTGGACACACTTCCAGTGCCTGTGCCATATTGAGATTACACAGACTTGTTTGCAGATTGCATATTCTTGCATTGCTGCTTTCCTCCCCAATCTGGGGTTTCCCATCTTGCTGAACTGGACGTCCCCATTACTCTTCCCATTGTTGCATATTTGCAGAATCCACCTCAAGTTCAAAGAACTTTGTTTTGGCTTGCTCTTTCCCTTGCAAGTATCCAATCTCAGATCAACTTTGGTGACCTCTTTCAAAACATTATCATTCAACCTCCCTCCCCCATAGGCGTCAAAGAAGAGCTTGCAATTTGCAACCTGAGGCTTAAAAAAATAAAAGTAATTTAAAATAACTTCTCTTTTTTATTATTATTATTATTTTCTTTTTTTTTTTCTTTTTTATCCATTTTTTTCGTTATATTTATTTTTTTCATATATATATATATTGATACCATTTTTTAAGAAATTTGATGTGTACTCTATTAATCACATGACCATTGGATATATTCTTGATCATGTAGGCATCATTTGCCATTTTTGCAATAACCTCAAATGGTCCTGACCATAATGCATCTAGCTTATTTTGGTGACCAAACCCATGGGTATCACAATAGGCTACTTGATCTCCAATGGTAAATTCCCTAAGAGTGGATCAACTCTTATCATCAGCTTTTTTAGCCTGAATCCTTCTCTTGATTGTTGTATCACAGGCTTGAGATTGTAGATCCACTATTATGTTTGTGTTTCAATATAGATATTTATCCGCGCTCATCCCCAGAGTCAGCTCCACTGCTGAATAGAGAATTGGTGGCAATGCTGCTCTACGACCATACAATAATTCAAAAAGCATTTTTCCCAATGCCAAATGGAAACTGATATTATATGCAAAAGTTACCAAACTTAGATAAGATGCCCAAGATGATGCTTTACCCAAGATCAGCTTCCTTAGCATAGTGGCAAGTGTCCCATTGACTCAATCCACAACTCCATTTGTTTCAGGCCAATAGGGTGCAGACACCACCCCTTAATTCCCATTAGTTCATTCAGGTGTGGAATTATGAATGAGGTAAAATTAGTCCCATTGTTGCTCAGCAACACTTGGGGACACCCATGTCAGTATACCACCTGCTCCAGGATGAATTTGGCGGTACTTAGGGCATCTGCTCGACATAAGGCTCAGGTTTTGACCCATCTCATAAGGTGGTCAATTGCTACTATTATGTAATGTACACCGCCTGTACTCGCACTTAGTGGCCCCATAATGTCAATTGAAACTGTGTGCCAAGCAAACCCTGGCTTCACTAATTGGTAATTTGTCACGTTCTTATGGGGCTTATGGATCTGACATTCCATGCAACAGGTGATATAATTGGTAATATTGAAATTCAGTAAAAATTCAGTGACTCCCAATAGTAGTATTGCCAGAGATGTTTGAGAGTCTTCTTTAACCCACCATGTCCGATGACCTTGTGGGCAGCCTGATTATCTCAGTGCATTCCAATGGTTTTGGAAATAAAAGCCTCTTTTCGTTCATTATTTTGAATAATTGTCCATTAATGAGCTCAGTATTTTCCATTGCCTTCTTTAACACTTTTTGAATTTTGATTGGCTCTTCCTGCAATTCCCCATGGATCATTTACTCAAATAGGTCATCAGCATGATCTTGCACAGCAAGAATGGTTGGCAACCTAGACAGACCATCAGCGTTCTGATTCTTATCTCCCACCCAATGTTCTATCTCAAAGTTGTAGGCCTGTAACTTCAAAGCCCACCGCGCCAATCTCCCTTCTGGTTCTTTAAGGTTATGAAGCCATCAGAGAGAGGCATGGTTGGTCACAACCTTGAAGTGCGTTCTGTGGATATAGACTCAAAACTGCTTGCATGCATAGATAACTGCAAGACATTCTCACTCTGTAACTGTATAGTTCCTCTCAGCCTTTGACAGTGTTTGGCTGACATATGCTATGGGGTGTTCATCCCCCTTGTCATCCACTTGGCTAAGGATGGCTCCTATTGCCATCAGCGACGCATCTGATTGAATAATGAATGGCTTCTCAAAATTTCAGGTATTTTAAAATTGGACTCATCATCAAGTATTTCCTTAATTCATCAAATGTGAGTTGAGCCTCATCACTCCAGATGAATCCCTTCTTTGGATCTTTCAATAGGTGGAAAAGTGGCTCAGCTATTTTTGCAAAATCCTTAATGAATTGGGGATAATATCTGACCATTCTGAGGAAAACTTGAATATTGCATATGCTCTTGGGGACTGACATCCGATTAATTGCTTCTATCTTTTGGACTTGGGGCTTAAGTCCCTCAGCGTTAATTACAAATCCTAAGTATTCTAATTCCTCCTTAAAGAAATGGCATTTTCTTGGCTTGATTTTGAGATTTGCCAAAGCCAGTTGCTTGAATACTTCCTCAAGATGTTGTAGATGATTGGTAAACGTTTGGCTGAATACATTAATGTCATCCAGATAGACCAGGACACAGGACAGCTTCAAATCTGACAAAATTGTGTCCATAGCCCATTGAAATGTTGCTGGGGTGTTACATAAGCCTTGAGGCATCCTTGTCAGCTGATACAACCCCTGTGCTGTGATAATAGCACACTTCTCTTGTCTTCTGGGGGCATGTCTATCTGCCAATATCCAGAGATTAAGTCCATGGCGGAGAAAAACTTGGCTCCTCCTAACTGATCCAGTGCATCATCAATCCTAGGCAGGGGGTATGAGTCCTTTTTCATGATTTTATTTAACTGTTGGTAATCTATTATGACTTGATTTGAACCATCTTTCTTCTTAACTATTAATATAGGACTCGCCCATGGGCTGGATGACAGTACAAGCATTCCATGCTCTAAGAGTTTTTCAATTTCTTTGGCAACAACTGCCTCTGCCACCCTGGACCATCAAATAGGCCTCAATCAAATCAGCCCATCATCCCCAGTATTGACTTGGTGCAAAACATCCTTTGCACACCCAAGATCATGGTCATCCTGCACAAAAATAACTTGGTATTTCTTGAATAAGGCCAGAACTTCATCTTTCTGGTCCTCTGTTAATCTGGCTAACTGATCCCATTTGATTAGCATATGGATATTCCCATCATTTTCTTTTGGAAGTCCCAATTCATCCAATTCACCAAATTTGTGGAAGGAACAAATCTCCAATACCAGTTTTAGTTGAGCAAATGCAACCACCTGGTGTCATTTGACCTTTATCAGAGATTTTCCCAGATTGGCTAAAAGGACCCAAATCTCCTCATGACCAGGGATTAAAATTCCTGGGGCTACCCAAGGTTTGATCCTTGATTGTTGCCAAGGAGCTTTGATTTCTGAATATAACTGCTCTGGGATCTCCAAGGTCAGTCCTGGTCTCCACAATTTGCTGCATTCCCAGTTCAATTATGACATCTTCTTTAGAACAGATTGGGATCCCATGATTCTCATTTACATATTTAGGTAATTTCTGGGCTTTTCTTCTGACTAATTTGTAACTGATAGGTAGTATTCCATCCTTATAGACTAAATTGATGAAATTGTTCCATCTACTGAGGGGCGCTTTCCCCTCATGTTGATAAACCAGTGGCAACATTTGCCCCAGAATCATCAAAGTGTCTTCTTCAGTCACACTTGACCCCATACTTCTGCATGAAGTCAGTGCCAATGAGTATGTCATAATTCTGATTGGCTAGAACAATCGCTGGCGCTGATATGACCAAGGATCCAAACTGTAGCGGTAGAGCGCTATAAGCCCCACAGGAAGTTGTAGAGTCAGGGCCTGCCATCCCATACTGCTTCCAATGCTCCAAATCTGGTTTGGCCTTTAATTTCTTTACTAATTTGGTCGATACTATATTAATTGGTACTCCACTGTCAATTATTGCTCTGATGGGGATTTGGTTCACCAAAATATCCATATATGTGCACTCAGAAAAATAAGATAAGCTATTGTTTACTGCATGTATAGCAGATTTGTTGGCTGAATCCAGGGTATGAATTAACTGTGCTGATATATCAGGGAACATTTTTAAAATTGTACCAATTGGAATTGATACATTAACTCCATCTAACTTGGTATTCAATAAGTCCATCTCATCTTCAGCATTTTGGACCTTCTCCATATCTGTCAGGCATATGGGCGAGCTACCTCCTGTATAATTTTGGGGGCAATCTCCTTCAATTTTGATCTCATTATTACATTTACATCTTGGTACACAATCTGATGAAGGGGATCTAATTCAGGCTCATCCTGCAAATAGATCTGACTTGTCCAAACTATCTGATTTATCTGGGGGAACTTGGTTACCTGCAGTTCTAGACTGTTCTGCGTCTAGACCGCATGGTCTTTTCCCTGCCCGTTGGAAGTTTCCTGTTTATCCTTATGCTGGACTAAGTTAACCTGATCCTTTGGTTTGCGTTGTCCACAGTTATTGGCGAAGTGCCCAGGCTGTCCACACTTATTGCAAGTTAAATGAGGCTTGAATGGTCTAGCTCCTTCATTCAGTTTATCTTGATTCCCACAATTGTTGAAATCTCTTGATTTGTCAGGGAATCATCCTGGTCCCTTATTATTGTTTGACTGGTTATTCAGCTTGTATGTACGATTTGGTGTGTCAAACGTTGCTGATAAAACTCTTAGGTGTTCTACCATTTGAGCAATGGTGTATTTACTGGTCAAAGTGGAGGACATCATTTGGTGTAATTCTTGATGAGGGTGCAACGCGTTCTGCATCACAATTCTCCCATCAAAATTGGTCATCATATTGGCCCCATTGAGGATCTGAGCTTCCTCATAAAAATGGTCAGCAAATGCACCCACTGTTTCATCCTTCTTAAATTGAATGCCCATGAATTCTTGTTTCTGAGCTGCCATCTTATCTGGACTACCAAATTTGGTCAGAATTTCCTCCTTCGCCTCCTTGTAACTCCAGTTCTCCCCACGAAGGTAAGGCAAAACTAGGTTTTGGCATGAAGTATTGAGACAATTCATGAAGGTGACAGCTTTTTGTCAGTCACTATAACCATACATCATCATTTCAAATAACTGGAAGAAGGCAGGTGCATTATCCTGATGGAAAATGGGCAACTTTGGAGTACTCTTGAAATCTTCAACAATAATTGGGCCAGCACTTCTAATTGGGATTTGACCAGACACTGGAGTTGCTTTGGGTGTTACTTCAGGGAGTGCCACAATGGTTGGGGGCATTTCCCAAACAGATTGGATGGTGCTGTCAGTGATACTCTCTGCTTCAATGGATGCCAATTCCTCCTCAAATAAATTCGCCTCATGGTACTCATCCCATGAACAAGTACACTTAGAGTCTTTGAGGTTATCCAATCATCTCAGGATTTTATCTTCCCAAGCCAAGCATTTTCAGTCATTTTCCCAAAGTTGACAATTTTTATCAATTTCTTCTTGTAAAGTCGCTTTCAGAGTTTTGACTTCTTTCTGCAACTTGCCCTCTCAGGTTTGGACATGGAATAAATGCTCATACAATTCTCAGTTCTCTTTTTCATATTTGGACATTTCATCATTTAATTTAATGACTTTGAGTTTCAATGAATCTAACTCAGATTGAGTTGCCAATTCTAAAGCGTTCTTGTTGACAATTTCTATTTCCATGCAAAGCTTATCAATTTCAGCTCTCATTTCTTCATTGAGTTGTTCAAATTTTCTTTCCATATCATCAACAGTACTCTTAATTTCCTGTCTTCCTTTAACTAAATTGAGCAAGATTGTGTGATTTTGGTGTTGGCTGCAGCCATTGGCACAGCTGCCTCCTGAGCTCAAATCAAATCAGCAATATTTGATTCAGCTAATTGGCAATGCTTATCCACATCATGTTTCCATCAGTAATTGAACCTGATTTGGTTGATGATCTCCTCGACTATTCCCCAAAGTTTTGTATTCAGCTTGGCCACCAGATTCTTGATTTGGGTGTTTGATTGGTGGACACACTGTGATGTGGAATCCAAACTGGCATGAATCTGCTGAAAACTGACATCTAATTGTCACATCAGCGCCTGCTGTTGTACGCTGTTATTTTGAGTATACTCAACAAGATTGGCGATCACTGCCTGCTGCCATACTTGGATGGCTCTCATGTTTTGGGTAGTGGCTGTACATATTTGATAATATAATTGCCAATATTACCAACGCTCCACAAGTATCCTATTAATGTTGAAGTATTCATGTTAAGGAAGTTTTTGAAGTGTCATCTTTGCTCTTCCTGATTGGTAGTGTGGTGGAATAATCCACAGCTTTGGTCTAATGTATCAGTCAGCAAAATTTGGAATCCTCTCATTAGGATATCACTGATGCTGGGTATATTATCTCAGATTCACTCCAAAGGTGGTTCATAAATTGTTACAGCGTTCTCATTTACTCCAATCGTTGATAGATGGATGTATTGAGGATCCACCAGCATTCCAGCCTCTAATTGGATATTTCCCCAGTGGTCTGCTGATGACCCTGTTTCTTTGTTTCTTTGATGTTCCATATTAGTTAGATAATCTGGTGTTATTATGTTCTTATAAACTTGACTCAACCCCCTGTAGTGAGCACCACATGTAAAAACCACAGGGTTTCTACTGGTGCACAGGTTTGCTTAACTACTGACTTCTGGGAATAAACATGAATTTGCTAATTGTATGAAGATAATTAGCCTAGTCAAGTTTGGATAATTGGGTAGCTTTGGCCCTACTCTGGCAATATAAAGGGTTAAGTGACTTTAGCCTCACTCTGGCAATATATAATAATTTAAGTGACTTTGGACTCACTCTGGCGTTGATACTTAAACAGGAAGACTTCTTCACAACTTCACTTTGAAGTAAACAATCAACAATTGAAAATAATAAAGTATTCACAGTACTAAGGTGTTTATTATTAGTAGAGTGTGGGAATATTTATAAGGTAAAATGATGAAGAACATGTGTTAGGGGTATTTGTGGTAACCACAAGGTTCTCGGCATGCCTAGCTGTCTGAAAAGGGATATCCACGAGGTTCTCAGCACGCCTAGCTGATGAAAAGGGATATCCACAATGATCTTGGCACGCCTAGCTGACAGAAAAGGGATATTGGTTCAATTTTGGGAAATATTCCAGATGATATTCATGAGGAATAGCATATTTAAATTGCTATTCATATCAGCCCACATGTTGGCTACCAAACTGACGATTTACCATGAGTAATTACCCATTTTGAGTCAATAAACTCATCTCCAAATTGTTGGCAACAATTCCCAATGAAATTATAACTGTAATTATCATCTGATATGATCCTATGAGAATTACAATTAACCATTTAATTGGTGATTATTGCCAATGAGATGGAATAATTGATCAATGTCTCAAAGCTTAATCAAAAGATAAATTAAATAATAAAAAATAATTATCTTAATAATTGAAGCTTAGATAATTTGCAAGCTGGATAATGTGGTCATATAAATTCTCACGGATTTAGCATGACAAAAAGGAAGAAGAACATATGAACCTTACTCTAGTTAAGTCCTACCAGAAGGACTAGGGAAGAAGTCCCTACCATTTCAGAAGAAGTCAATATTAAGACAAATACCATGTTGGAGTTATCCCTAATCACTATTCTGGCTATATGCTCAACTAGAATAGTAGTCTTCATACTTCTATTGCCCAATATATCATGTTATCAGATTGAACAATGCACATACAAAGAACCTGTGCAATTGAACAAGGGATCCAAAGCGATTATTATTCAGAACAAAAAATCCCAAACTAATTATTTAAAACTCAATTAAAGGTCAAGCTCCCCAAAGTTTTAACAATTGGTGCTCACTACAGGGGTAGTTGAGTTTATCCAAATTTTATTTAAAGTTTAAATCAACATGCCTTACAAGAAAGAACTACACAAGCTCTGAACAGAACTTTAAACTGTCAACAAGAATGTGTTTTACTCAGCGTCACAAGCTGATTTCGCTGCATTGGAAGAATGGTTGATGAAGGCTGAGGAAGAGGTCAACCAAGTGGGAAAAATCAACAACTATCTCTGTGGAAAAGTCAACTCCTTAAAGCTCAAGGAGGGTGAACTTATCAAAGAAGTACTGCTTCAAAAGACCAAGAAAGGGGCAGACCAAGAACTAGTTTGCTAGATTACTGAAGATATAGCATGACATTGAAGCGTATAGAAGAACTGGAAGACCATAGATGTGACTGTGCACAGTGGAGGCATAAAAAGCCAAAAATGAAACGCCTGTCACTCCAGTCAGAAGTTATTCCCAACCAGAAACATGCCTGGGTCTTTTGGAGTAATTTTGGAGATGACACCCAAAGTCACTCCAATGGTCAATAGAGTCATCAGATAGGATACATTTGTTAGTGGAGCCTTAGATGAATTTTGAAGCACACCATAATTACCCGCATTCCATTGGGATAACGCCCCTGTTTTTTTCTGACTATTTAAGATGACAATGTTCAGTTTCAGTGGCTGACAGAAGGCAGTGACCATCATGAACTGCCTAAGCACATAATGTAAGAATCTAGTGTTACCTCTCTAAATGGGGACATAAGTTCTTATCAAGATGCCAAAGAATCCATAATGCTAGAATTTGGAAGTCCCATGCAGATGTCTAACTGCAAGCAAGAATTTATAAGGATCCAATTCAAAAAGATAAAACCCTAGTAGCTTTTACGGACTAATTTTAAATGAAAATTCAAATCCTATTCAATGAAAAATTGATAACAGATTTGTTTTCTAAATTGCGATGCAAGTGGCATTATGTCCTATTTTGATTTTCACAGAACTATGGCTTCAGCGTTAGTAATGAAACTGACCAAATCTCAAATGGTATATCATTTTTAAAATGTTGAAAGCGACTTTTGAAGACCCAAACAGAGCTTTTAAAGTGATCTGGACTTGTGCTCAAAACATAGTGAAACATGCTGAGATGAATAAGGAGCAGGCAAAATCGAGTAGTGTTGGGGAATAAGCCCAAAGTATAAAAGCAAGCAGAAAATATGCTAATCCGCTGCCACCGGTGAGGTAAACTGGACTTGTAGCTGCCCAATGTTGGAGCAAGAAGCTCATGGAGCAGGTAACCTAAGTCAGGTGAAGGAGAAGGAAAACTGTCAGGAGTTGGGACAGGGTTATGTTCTAGATATGGAACAATCTGGCACTACAGTTAATCCTGTTCCTCCCAGTATTATAAATGATATAGATATTTATAATCTTTTTGTAGATGATAAAGCAATCAATACACTATATCAGGTTGTTAGTATGGGAATAAACGCTATCACTTGAGCCAAAACAAAGGTATTGATCCTGAAAGCATGAAGGAAGTGGCTCAAACGTATTCTCATCAGCTAGCAGACAAATTTAGTCTCTGCTGAGAACCAGGATTAGTTTTTTAATATGAGATTAGATGAGGCAAAAGTATCTATTTCAATTAGTGCTATCAATGAATTTTTCCCTGATCTTTCAGCACAACTAATTAATTTTATCAACTTAGAAAATAACGCCACAATTCACTCATCAAATACCCTGTTATAATATTCTAAGTGTACCTTTGCGGAGATTATCATGTACCAAGTGAGAGTGAGGGCAATCATCAATAGTAGAGCATCCATAAATATCATTTTAATCAAACTTGGGTTACGCATGAAGATTTTGTCAGACCTAGAACACAATAAGGATTTACAGAATGGCTGAACCAGAGATGACAATATCCTGTGGAACGTACAGCGCGCTGCCACTCCAGTTTTGTTCACTAGTGGTATCAGCTCACACCATTGTGTTGGTGAACCAGAATTACTATATTCTGATCAAGATGGAGTTCCTGAGAAAATAAGGAGTGAGATGTAATTTCAAGGATAATACCCTGACCATTTTGAGGCAGACCCTGCTTTGGTATATCAGTGGGAAGGAGAGTTGCCGCTGACTAAGAAAAACAATTTTTGTAAACTTAATATACAATGATAGTATCATTCTCATCCAATATAAGTTTGGTGGGCAAAAACGGAGAGAAATGCTGAAGGAGATCCTAGAAAATTGTGTGATCCCCTGAGAAAAAAATGACAGACACTTTGATGCCTGGGATGCAAATAATTGTTAACACAGGGTTAACACTTGAGATTCCAGGGCAACTATATGAAGAATTCATTGGCCTAAGGAGGAAATCAAGAATCAAACCATGGGTTATTCCAGGAATGATTTTACTGGGACTTGGATAAAAAATGTGCTATTGGCTATTCTAGGAATGAAACCAATAAAGTTACCAAAAAATCAAGTCATCAAATTTCTCCATTTAATTCTAATGGCAGAGATTGTAAAATTATATGATTTCAGAACGCCAACCAAGATGGGCTGCTGACAAAAACTGCTAAAATTGTCAATGTCTTAATAGATTGAGAGAAGATGGCTAAATTGACCAAAACAGCAGCAAGAAGTACTACAATTATTTGAGAAGTACCTGGAGATAGTTACCCAAGATGACTATGGCCTGGGATGTGCAAAGAACGTGCTCTACAAGGTTGATACAGGGGAATATTTGCAATATGTATGAGACCTATTAGAAGGTCTATAGCTTCTGAAGCAGTGGTCAGCAAAAAATCAGCAAGCATGTTGAGCATGGTCTCCTTGTCCCGTTGTCAAGTCCATGGGCGAGTATGATCCTTATAGTAAAAAAGAATGATGGATCAACTTGAGTGGTGTTCAATTATCACCAACTGAACAAAATCACTAATAAGGATTCAAATTCACTGCCAAGAAAAGATGACTTGCTCAATCGCTTAGGGAACGCCAAACACTTTTTGGCAATGAACTTAATTTTGGAGTCTTGGCAAGTCAATTTTCCAAAAGAGGAACAAGGAAAATGTGCAATCATTACCTCACAGGGATTCTATCAGCTGACCCAAATGCCCCAGGGATAGTGTAATGAGCTTGCCATCTTCCAAAGAGCAATGGACTCTATCCTTAGTGATCTGAAGTTATCCTGTGTTTTAGTATATCTGGACGATATAAATGTATTCAGCAGGACCTTCACAGACCATTGGGAGCACTTAGAAGAAGTGTTCAAGCGCCTGGCTATGGAAAGCTTAAAGTTCAATCTGAAAAAATGCCATTTCTTCAAGAAGGAGCTTGAGTAAATAGGGCTTGTTATCAACTCCAGAGGACTGCAACCCCTGTAGCAGAAGATTATGGCAATTGAATGAATGTTGAACCCAAAAAGCGCTTATGATATCCAAGTATTTCTTGGGATGTACGGCTACTATTTCCAATTCATAAAGATTTTAGAAAAAAGTGTGGAGCCTTTATTCAGCTTAATAAAAGGATCTGAAAAAAGATTTATTGGAACAAAGAAGACCAAGAGTCATTTGACGAACTATGCTAATATCTAATGACCAGTCCTGCCTTGAAGTACCCAAATTTTGATTGGAAATTCATCATCCAAATTGATGCATTATTGATGGTGATGGAGACGTTTTGAGCCAAGTGGATGAAGACTGTGATGAACATCCAGTGGCTTATGTGGGTCAAACACTTATGCCAGCGGAGAGTAATAAAACCATGATAGAGCATGAATGCCTCACGGTGATCTATGCATGAAATAAAATCTAAGTGTAAATCCATGGAATGCACTTCAAAGTAGTGATGGACCACTCATCCTTGCGCTGGCTCCATGACTTAAAAGAACCAGAGGGGCGTCTGGCCCAATGGGCTTTACTATTACAAGCTTATGATTTTGAGTATTACATTAGGCTAGAGCAGCATATCAAAACGCTGATGGACTATCAAGGTTGCCTGCAGTCCATACCTTTCATCAACAAGCGGGTGAAGTATTCTAAAAGATGATTAAAGGCAATGTTAGAGTTGAACCCCAAGAAATTTAAGGCGCTTAAAAAAGTGATGAATAACACTGAGATAAAAAATGGACAACTATTTAAAGAGATTGATGGAAAGCAATTTTTATTCCTGAGGCCATCAGAACAAGCGGAAATACTCTGACCCACATACAAAGTTGTCAGCCAGGGCGGCCTAAGGAAGACTATGGACTATGTCACCAGTACACTACTAGGAATTAATCAATTATGATGTCACTGACTATTTGACCTGTTGCATGGAATGCTAACCTTACAAGTCTCATAAGAATTAACAGGATACAGGATAATATGACCTGGACCTTCATGGCATACTGTGTCAATAGACGTGATGGGACCCCTGAGTATCAGCACAGGTTGTGCAAAATATATCATAGTGGCCATAGACCATCTTGCTAAATGGGTTAAAACCAAAGCCCCAAGGAAATAAAATGCTGTGAGAACAGCGAGGTTTATTTTGATCAAGTGGTTTACAGATACAGATGCCTTCAATTGATCTTGAACAATAATGAAATGAACTTTACCTCTTATGTAATCCCAAGGCTAAACGAATTTATAGGAATCAGAAGAGTAGTATCAGTTCCATATAGACCAGAAACAAACGGAATGGGGAAAAGAGTTAATAAAAATGTTAGCCATGATGCTAAGAAAATTGGTCGTGGGAAAACTTCTGCTTAGGGTACTTACCAAAGTTCAGTTACCTTCACTTGCAATATAAGTCATTATACAGTGACAGGAAAATGCCGTTCAGATTACTTTATGGATAAAGTGCAGCCTAGCCACTGATTTTGTATTCTGCAATAGAGCTAGCAGCGGGGATGAGTACCAATCAATACCTGAAATGATTGGCCAATGTTATGATCAAACTGCAATTGCAAGAATTTTATAAGACCTTAAGAAAAAGGATAAAAGAAAAGTCAATGCATGACAATAACTGACCATCAATATAGGAGTACCATGTGGGTATAGGGTAGCCTATTGCGACACTAATGGTTTTGGATCAATAAATAAGCTGGATGCTTTGTGGTTAGGTCAATTTGAAGTGATTGCCAAGATTTCAACTAATGCCTACATGATTAAGAACATTGTGGATGGTCAAGTAGTGAACTGGGTTCATACAAAATATATCAAGTATTGGATCTAGAGATTAATAATTGTAATGTTCCTGAAGGATCAATGAACCTAGAAAAAAAGGTTCAAGACCTAGTGTTGGTCAAGTCCCAAGTGGGGGCCGCTGAACCATGATAGGTGGTTAAGTCTTAAAATAGACATCTCAATTATGATAGCTGGTTAAGTTCAAAAACAATTTGCTGAACCAGATTAGGGGAAGTTAAAAAATGGGGCTCTGAATCAAATAATAGGTTAAGTCTTATTACAAAAAATAATATAAGGAAAAAAAAGACCAAAAAATAATATCAGATGATATTCATAAAAAAAAATATAAAAATATAAAAGCTACAAAAAATACATTTAAATTTGATTTTATTTATCATCATCAAAAAATTCATCTGAGATGTCCCCTTATGTTATCAGTAGGATCAACTTGGGTTGAAACTGAGTTGTCGTGAGTAGTCCTGAGGCGCTGAAAGAAGCAAACACATCAGTAAAAACAGGATGGATTGAAACTGGATCACTGACTTTAGTCCCTTAAGAAATAAAGCCCATCCTGGGAATACAGGGAACAAGGAATTTGAGAAGCCACCTCAGAATATCTTTTAAATTATGAGGTATATATAATCCCAAGCTGGAGGAAAAATAATTATCCAGACCTGTGTATTGGCAAGAACACCCAAATTAGGCTGGCTCAGCATGTTGCTGTGAGAACTGCATTCTGTGGAGATGGTAGTGAGGAGGACATGTAACAGCAATGTGCAAAGAAGAAGGACTAAGCCAATATGAATCAAGCAAAGAATGGAGATGGATCAAGAGCACTCCAAAACTAAACCATGCTAGTATACTCAGTCAGAATCCATGAAGCATATACCCCTGGAAAATCTTCACTGGGTAATCTGGTCAAGAGGGAGGATATGGTTGCATTTTTGCCCGCATTACCCAGCTTCATTAATTACAATTAATATGATAGTCCATTAAGAAGTCTATCACACTATTAGTGTTGTGTTTTTGATTACATATAAAGTAGCTATTGTTCAGAGAAATATTCCAGTGATTATTTATTAATCTGCCAGACTACAGTACACCAGATTGATGAGTGTTTCATCAAGTAAAATTTATGGAAATAAATTAAGCGATTAGGGGGCTGATCTAATTATCAATAACTTAATTGACTTGTAGGAGTCATTCAGGTTTATTTGCCAATCAACTAAGGGGTTTGAGTTGCTGGCGAGTAATGTTACCTGTCATAGAGTAACTTTTGAGTTAACCTTTTCTGGATTGCAATCTGCTATCTATGGGTAAGAGTCCCATTACCTAAGCAGGTTGTTACCAGATAGGGATAAATTTGATAGGAGTTGAGCGAAGACATTGGAAAAGATTCTTGTTTCTACTCAGAAGAGTTCACAGTTAAGTAGGGAAGAGAACCTGAGTATATTCAATGAATAGGATCATTGTTTTGTGTGACCTCTGGAAAGTTAATTCATTGGCGATGGCCACCGTTCCCAATTGGGGTGCCAATTGAAGAGCTGTGCACTGAATTCTCTATAAAATTTCCCTTGACTTTATTAATAAGAGATTAAAGTTATATCTGATTTAATATAAAATTATCTATATAGTTTTATTTAGACTGTTTGCTCTTGTGATTAGAGAAAAAAGGACAGGAAGATCCTTTGTCTATATTATTGTTGATCTTTACGGATTCAGCGTGACAAGAAGGAAGAAGAACCTCTGAACCTTACTCTAGTTAAGTCCTACCAGAAGGACTAAGGAAGAAGTCCCTACCATTTCAGAAGATGTCTATATTAAGACAAATATTATGTTGGAGTTATCCCTTATCACTATTCTGGCTATATGCTCAACTAGAATAGTAGTCTTCATACTGCTATTGCCCAAAATATCATGATATCAGATTGAACAATGCACATACAAAGAACCTGTGCAGGTGAACAAGGGAGCCAAAGCGAGTATTATTCAGAACAATAGATAAAATCCTGAATCTATCATTTGGAACTTTATTTGAGGGTTAAGCTCTACAAAGTTTTTAACACAATGTAAGCAATATCCGCTAATGTATTGCCAATCTCGTCAGTATCCTGAAGCTCCCCTTATTCATTTTGAATGCTTATTTTCTTAAAAATGAGGTTGGGGGTCTCAGAGAAATAAGGAGATGTTTTCTTAGGTAAAATGGGGTCATGAGGAGCTTCTTGGTAGCTATTCAAGTAGGTCAATGGGAGTCCTATGTGGGAAGGTCCAAATAATGTTGAGCAGATTAACAACTCTAACTGGAAATTGATAGTGAGAGTCTCAGGGATGATTCCTAAAAACTGGATGGGTACAATAGTTAAAAACAGAGGCATTTGGCTTTTCAGACATTCTGAGTTTGTAGTACTCAGGGGATAAATTATTAGTGAAAGAACTTTTACTCCTGTTGGGATTTTAGCCCATATTCCCAGCTGACTAGATTACCAGGGGTTGCTAGGGGATAATTCCCTATAGCGAGGTGAAGTGGATATTAGTTGACCCTGATTTCAGTGTAACAATGTTTGTGTAATTTTAGGCTATTAGCCTGGGTCAGATCCATCAAGGATCAATCTGGATGAATGCTTAAGATCTCTTTGGGAAGAGTTGCTGACAAAATAGGGGCATCTGATAGTTGATTGATGATTAACTATCTGGTGTACCAATTGGGATTGGTCAGGTTTCATCACTGACCAATTGGGAATTTAAGGATTAAGTTGTGAGGTGAGTGATGCCACCTGCAACTAGCAAATTAATCAGCTTGTTTGTGACCTGCCTTAATGGGTAACAATTCCCATTACCTAAGCAGGTCACTTACCAAATATAACTGGTTTGCTGTGATTGAGAGGAAAACGTTAGGGACACGTTTTTGACTCTTTCTGTTTTAGGTATTGAGGATGTCCAATGATGGAATCCTAGCCAGGATGAGGAAGATCATCGCTGATGAGACAATGATGGGTGATTCAAAGGCAATGGTTGCCATTTCATTAATGAGGTGTGAACTAAAGGTTGGGCTCCAAATCCCAATATAAATTCCCCTAAGATTAAAATTAGTAAATATACTAATTTTATGAATGCACTGAAGTAACTTACACTTTTACATATTTAGTATGATATCAGAATCCATTTTGAGTTCTACTCTTTCTTAAGGAAATTAGTGCTGTGAGCTTTAATTGGGGACTCTTTAGGATAAAGAGTAAGGATCTGAGCGTGGATCCAGAGAAGAGAAACTGAACTGAATTGGGGATTGCTGCCAACAATGTGTCACCAGAGATCAGCCGTAAACAAGTATCTGAGCATGGATCAAGTTAGGCGGTATATGAGAACTAATCCCTATTGAGGACATCCTAAGTATTTTGAGGGGAAATACTGGTCAAGCGTTAGACCCAATACTAGTTCTTTATTCAACTATGTACACAGTGCATTCAAAAGTTCCGGGACTAACGTTTTAAAACACACAACTTTACAAATAAATAAACTTTCTTTTATTATAATTTAACATACAACCTTTCCCTCTCATACATATTTATATTGCTAAAACAATTGCTAAAAGGTATGCACATAGTTCCTATTTTGTATAGCCATGTTTAAATCAGCTGTCACATTCTTCTGAATTTTCTCTACTTTATCAAAAGGATGAACCTTCAATGCCACCTTCAGATTATAATTATCCACCCTATTCACCATATTTGGCTCTGTCTGACTTCTTTCTGTTCTCTAACCTGAAGGTGGCACTGAAGGTTCATCCTTTTGATAAAGTAGAGAAAATTCAGAATAATGTGACAGCTGATTTAAAGATGGTTATACAAAATAGGAACTATGCGCATACCTTTTAACAATTGTTTTAGCAATATAAATATGTATAGAGAGGGAAAGGTTGTATGTTAATTTATGATAAAAGAAAAGTTTATTTATTTGTAAAGTTGTGTCTTTAAAACGTTAGTCCCAGAACTTTTTGAATTCACTGTGTATAACTGTCTCCATACTATTATCAAACAAATACATCTTACTATCAGATAACATGGAGAATTGCACAACAACAAACCTGTGAAGTTAATTAATTTAGGGGTTATCAGCTGAGATTAATCAAGAACCTATAAATTATAACAATTGGTGCTCACTACAGGGATGTAGTTGAGTAGAAGATACTAGGACGTGATTTCATATAAGGACAAGATAAGAAAACTCTGGACGGAGTTGGCAACCATTAACCAGAATTCCCTGTACTTGGCGGATCATCAAGAAATTGCTGCCTTGGAGGAGAGAATTGCTAAGACAAGGAAGGGGTCAAGAATGTCACAAGTTATGGAATTGAGTTACTTGGAAAAGTAACGTCATTGAAGAAAAAAGAAGGGGATTTAGTTCAAGAAGTCTTATTTCTCAAAATGGAGCGTTAAGCGGATCATGTTATTTAATAGCATTTAGTTCAGATATAGAGCTCCTAATTAAGCAAGTTAAGGAATTGAAGACTTACAAATGCGAATGTGAGCCATATGCAGTGACTGATGCCAAAGAAAGAACTCCACAGAGTCCAGTTGGGAAGATAGCTACCCCCAGAAACATGCTTCCTGCTTTCACAGCTATTTCAGAGATAATGCCCAAAATTACTCCTCAAGTGAGATGAGTAGCCAAACCGAGAGGTGGCTAAAGAAACCTTGGAGAAATTCAAAGTGACATCAAAGTTGCCTACTTTCCATTGGGATAACGCCCCCGGATTTTTCCAATTATTTGATATGACAATGTACAGATACAGCAATCATCAAAAGGCTTTGATAGTGATGAATTGCCTGGATACCAATTTTCAGCCTTTGTTTCCCCATCTAGAGGGGGACAGCTGGTCATATGCAGAGGTAAGGCGGCCATTATGAAGGAATTTGGAAGTCCCATGCACATGTCAAAGTGCAAGTAATTATTTATGGGCATTCAATTTCATAAAGATGAATCCTTATAAAGCTTTGCCGATTGTTTCTACAAAAAACAAAAATCTTGGTTGGAGCAAAAGTGCTGAATGATTTCAAAGCCCAGATCGCACAGCAAGTGGCCCTTCAGCCCTACCACAATTTGCATCAAATAATGTCTTCCATATTCACAAAAGAGATTTCTACCTCTCAGATGGTGGACAATTAAAAGAATATTGGGAGCTACCTTCAATGCCCAAATAGAAGTTTCAAATTGAATTTATTTGAGGTACGCCACCAGGGTATGGACAGTACCAAATCACAACACCAAAAACGAACAAAATAAAACAAAACTACTAACCAAGTGGAAAGCGGAAACTGCTAACCCACCATGGCAGAGGGCGAGGAAGGATTGAGTGGTTGGTCCCTAGAAAGACCCTCCCCGAGCATGGGATGTTGGTTACAGTACTGGATCAGAGCATAGAGCCAGGGCGTTGGGGCATCTGCATAGTGGGGGTGGAGGTCTGCGTAGTAAAAAGTTTCCACTTCCTCATCAAGATGATGATGGGAAAGTGATTCAACAAAAGCTGTGAGGAGGATTTCAGCTTCTTTGCAGGCTTTGGGAAGTCAGGCGAAAAGGGAGACATTGTGGTGGGTGATTTTGGCTGAGGGGTTGAATGAAGCAAGCGTTGCAACATTCATAACAGCAACTTCAGCATCGTCGAATAGTTTTGAGATGTCACTTCAGATGGATTCAGGGAAGTTGAGGGGAAGAATAGGGTGGGCAGGCCATGCTGGAACTGAGCCACTGACTGGGCCACCGCTTTGCGTAGTTTTGGGCACTGAGGAGAGGCTACCTCAGCTAAGGCGAGCTGGTGATCACTTTGGAAGGGGGCTGTATTGGACAGAGGAGCGAAATGGCGAGGGGTAGGGGTTTCATCAAAGTCAGGAAGGAAAAATTCCTCCCAATCATAATTGAATTGGGAGAGAGGTTGACCTGTATGCTTACTAATGAGGACATTACCTGATTCATCAACCTCAGCCAATAGATCACATGGATTTTGGTTCTTGGAATAGTGGCGTTCAAATTTGGGTGGGTGGGATTGGGCGAATGGGCGGCCGCTTGGGTGCCAATGGTGGTCCAAGCATTGCTCTGATTGGCTGGGGTGGATTTAGGCGGGAGAGTGAGGCTGGAGGTTTTGGGGGGTGATTTTCCATGTAGGCCCACTGAACGAGATTGGAGGGTGGGAGGGGGCAGCAAAGCGCCCCATACTGAACCCCCAAAGGGGGCTCAGAAGCCACAGCGGCGGAAGTGGCCTGAGGGCATGCTTTTTGCATGGTCGAGGCCCAAGCAGAGGGAACAAATTTGCCTACCATTATTGACCCAAGCCCAAAAGAAATGATCAGGTGCTGCAGCCACACTAGCGCGGGGTGGGATCTGTTGGGCTATGGCAAGGTGGTGTGGGATGATGGTGGCTGTTGCATGAGGAGCAGCAAGGCGCTCCACACCTGATGGAATGGCAAAGACGAGGTTGGGCTGAGTGCCATAAGCCATAAGCCCCGTGACCAACTGGTCATACAAAACCTGGGGTGGGAGGTGGGATGGGAGATTTGCAAAGGATACCACCATAGTGGTGTCTGAAGGGAGGCGAGTACAGGTTGTGGGAATGGGGGTATTTTTATAAATTAGAGGAGTTTGCGCTACTGCTTCAGCGTCCTCCTCAGATTGGAACCTGATGTCAAAGTAGACCTTAAAAGGGCGGAAGTTTATAAATCCAGCCAGCACAAAGGCCGCAGTGGCGAGGTCAATAATTTTCTTATTGGCATATGGGAACAAACTCCTTAGTCCACTCTGAGGCAATAGCGAATGGCGGAGCGAGGGAGGGCGAGAGGATGGGGGCGAAAAGGGTGGACGTGCGCCAGGTGGAGCGCTAAGTCCTGTGGGGGGATAAAACGGCTGGATGCAGTGGGTGAGCTGTTTGAGCCCATCCAAAGGCGCTTGCCCGCAGGGTGGAAAACGCTAGGTGGTGGTGCACAACTGCCCCACACTGGGGTGGCAGGCGGCGGAGCCAAGGACATCAAAGAATAGGCTTGGGCAGACATCTGTGGATAAATAAAACTTAAAATTTAAAATGCTCAAAAGTGACTTCAAGCGGTGAAAGTTTTTAGAAGTTTCAAATTGAATACAGTACAAAATTAAAATCCCATGAAGGGGAGAGAGGGCGCTAAGGAGATGAATAACCAAACTGTGCCAGAAAATAAGCCCAATTGACTTTAAATGGATCAATAAGAAGGAAAAAGTCTGGTACCAGTGTGGAGGAAAAGGACAATTTGCTTTGCGCTGCAAGAAACTTAAAGAAAAGATTAACGTGGTCCAAGTGAAAGAGTCTGGAACCACAAAGGAGTCAGGAAAAGGGCCTGCAGCCTAGAAGGGGAATGGCCTAGAGCTGTGGAAAACCCTGTTCTTCCCAATATTATGCACAATGAAATTGACATCAGTGATCTGTTCAAGGATGAAGACGAGCAGGATCAGCTGTATCAAGTAGTTAATTTGGATGTGAACAGGGCAACAAGATCCAGGACAAAGGGGATCAACCCCAAGATATTTAAGGAAGTTGCTCAGCCATATGCGCAGCAACTGGAAGAAAAGATTTGAGCTGCAGATAATCCAGAATTATTGACCAAAGTCCGATTAGATGAAGCAAACCTGTCATTCCCCCTTAGCATGATCAAGGAATCATCTTCTGATTTATTGGCACAATTGATTTACACCCTTGATTTAGCTAATAATGCCGCTATAAACTCATTATATACTATTTTACAATACTCTTATTGTAAATATACAGATATACTAGTGAATCAAGTATAGGTGAGGGTGATTGTTGACAGTGGAGAGTTCATTAATATAGTTTCAACCAACTGGTGAAGAGGATGAAGATCTCGACCAATTTGGAACACAAGAAAGAATACAGGAAATCTGGGCCAAATACCACCATCTCATGTGGAGCGTATAGCGCTCTACCACTTTGATTCAGATCCTTGGTGGTATCTTCTCCAGCAATAGTTTTGGCCAACCAAAACTATGATAATATGATCAGGATGGAATTTCTACAAAAATACAGTGTTAAATGTAACTTTAAAAATGTTACGTTGACCATATTGGGTCAAACACCATTGGTTTATCAGAAGGATGGGGAAGCTCCACTGAATAGGAGAATTAACTTCATCAGTTTGATATACAATAATGGCATTGTCCCAATTTGATATTAACAGGCTGGCTGGAAGTGACAATAAATGCCAGTGGAAATCCTAGAAAATCAGTAAATCCTGTGAGGATCAAGAATGTGATAACCATACCACCAGTATCACAGATAATAGCTGACATGAATTGACATTAGAGATACCAGAGCTGCTGTATGGAGAGGTCAGAAGTCCCTGGAAGAAGTCCAGAGTAGAGATTTAGGTGGCTCTTAAAATAATTATGCTGGGCCATGGAGAAATTTGAGTTCTCTTGGAGAATTTAAGTGAAAAATCAAAGATTGAGAATAATCAGATTGTCACGTTTGTTCACCTAATCCTGATGGCTGAATTGAGTATATTCCACGATTTTGGACCTTTGATGAAATGGTACTACCAGCCAGGGTAACTGAGAGTATCAATCTATTAGTCAATTGAGAGAAACTCGCTGATCTGACGAACATACAGAAGGAGTATGTGCTTGAATTATTTGACAAATATTGGGAAGTATTTGCCCAGGATGTCCACCATTTGGGATGCACGAGAGATGTGATCCACAAGATCATTACCAGAGAAAATTCGCCAATTAAGATAAAACCAATTTGATGTTCAAATGTGACCAAAGCAGTAGTGGAGGAAGAAATCAGCAAGCTAGTGAAGCATAGGCTTCTAGTTCCATCATTGAGTCCCCTGGGTGAGCCCAATTCTTATTGTGAAGAAGAAGGATGGCTCTAATCAGATGGTGATTGATTATTGGAAGCTGAACAAGATTACAAAGAAGGATTTGTACCCACTGTTATAAAATTGGCGTTATCAATGAGATACGCCATAAATGATTTACACAGGGTTCAACCCACTGAGCAATAGGACCAACGATATGAGGATCGTTGCCCTTAGATCAACAGAAATAAACTTATTAATAAATGTGGGGCACCTTCTCCCACTATACTCTTTTATTTAATATAATCCCTGTAGTGGCTCTTCTATGTTCCGCACACTCTACACTATTAACAACCTACTCTCCTTGATCAACTCATCCCGCTTGTATTATATCAACAACAGATGGTACCACTTTTATGGCTTAGTAATTCACTTCACCATATCTCATTGGTTTCTCCAATTCTTCATTCGTTAATTCATTCACCCAATTTGGATGATTTTCCAACAACCCAATATCGCCTCATTTTGAGGCGCTTGAATTAATATAACTCATAACAATTTGGTAGATTCCATCCATTCCTCTATATTGACTCAGGGCTTATTGTCCAGTCATATCAGAATTGTGCCATCAACTAAAAGAATTGATGATGTGCTAGATCAATTAGGAGAAGTGAAGTATTTCTCCATGATGAATCTAATATCAGGATATTGCAAATCAATTTGCCATGAGAAGACCAAGAGAAATTCATTATTATCGCTGCGTAGGGGCTTTATCAACCAACAAGGGTGCCCCAGGGTCTGTGCAATGCGCCTGTGACGTTCCAGAGGGCCATGGACGCCATACTAAATGACTTGAAATTGTCATGCGTCCTGGTGTACTTGGATGATATAAATGGGTTCAGTAGGATATTTACTGACCATTTATACCACTTGGAGGAAGTGTTTAAGAGATTATCCGCAGCCAACCTAAAGATTAAGCTGAGGAAGTGTCACTTCTTCAAGAAAGAGTTAGAATATCTGGGATTCATAATCAACTCTAGTGGACTGCAGCTGCAATCCCAGAAGATTAAAGCCATAGAGAGAATGGCTGTGCCAAAGAGTGTCTGAGATATCCAAGTGTTCCTTGGAATGGTCAGATACTATAGAAGATTCATTTGGGATTTTGCAAGAACCACTGAGCCCCTCTTCCATTTGTTGAAGGACCCAAAAAAGGATTTGATTGGAATGAAGAAGCTCAGAAATTTTTCAATGAGTTATGCCAGTACTTAATAGATTCTCTGATCGTAAAATATCTGAATTTTGATTGAGAATTTATAATACAAACTGATGCTTCGTTGATGGCAATTGGCGCCATATCGAGCCAAGTAGATGAACTTGGGGACAAACATCTGGTGGTGTATGTTAGCCAGACACTCTCCGCTGCTGAGAGGAATTACACCATAACTGAGTGTGAATGCCTTGTGATCATTTACACCTGTAAACAGTTTCAAGTGTATATCCATTGAACGCACTTCAAAGTGTTGATGGACCACTCCTCATTACAATTGCTGCACAATTTATGAGAACTGGAAGGTCAACTGGACCAATGGGCACTAAAGTTACAGGCTTACGATTATTAGATAGTCCACCAAGCTGGGGCTTCTCATCAGAATGTGGATAGCTTAACGCAGTTACCAATGGTCCAGATGGTATATCAGCAGGCGGAGGAGCTATTTCAGAGAATGGTTGACAGAGAAATTGGGAATGAGCCCCAAGAAATCCAAGGTGTGCTTCGAAAAGTGATGGAAACATTGATACCATGGATGGACAATTTTTCAAGATGATCAATGGGAAGCAATTACTATTCCCAAAGTCTTTGGAATGTGCAGCTATCATTCAAGCTGCACATAAGGTTTTTTGGGCATGGAGGTGTAACGGATGGAAAATCCTAGTTTCTGACTGCCATATAAAATTTGTTTCTTTGGCACACCTTCAAGCAACCAAAGCAGCCTAACCAAGTATGGAGAGGTTTGGGCACCCACTGCGCCAAACATTGCCTAATACTAGTTGGTTAAGCATAGTCCTCTGGGTTGATCTGACCCAACTGTGCAAAAGATCCTCGAAACTGGACACCTGAAAAATACCAACAGGTAATCAAGGTATGCTAACCCTAAAACAACCTTTGTTTTTATTCAGGATATGAAAAGGGCCCGCTTACCAGAGCTCATCTGGGGAGCAACTGACAATGCTCCCCGCAAAGGGAATATAGGGGTAAAATTACAAAGTGAGCTTCAGACTTGTCAGGCATGCCTATAAAGGATGTCCTTCAGACCTCACATGAATCATTGTTTAGCTCATATGAGCCTAATCTTGAATTTGGGTGAGTCACAACCCAGCACTCAAAACCGTTTAAGCCAAAAGTATTTTTAAATTAATCTGACTCAGATTTAATTAGTCTGAGTTGAATGTAACAATTGAGATGAACTTGATCATTACATTACCCCCACTATAGAAGGCCCCCTTCCAAAGAGGGGCCCCACAGCGGAAGGCCGCCACATGAGAGCTTCCTGGGGCAAGTTACCTTGAGCCTCAGGAAAATTAGCCTGGATAAACCCAGGCCCCAAGGGAAAAGACAAATGGTGAGAGCGAATTGAGACTGGGCTGCTGGAATCAGCCCACCCAGCCCAAGGATGCACGCCCATCATGTAGCTGTGTTGCGCACCCACTCCCAGGCTCCTATTGGTAATGGTCTTCCCATCCCAACCAGGAAGACGCTTTCTCCAACAGAATTATGAGAGGGGCGTGCGGTTCAGCATGGCTGGACAGCCCCTGGCCCAAGGATGCACGCCCAGCACTGGCTGTGTTGCGCACCCCCTCCCAGGCTCCTGTTGGCAATGGTTTTCCCATCCTGCCCAGGAAGGCACTTTCTCCAACAGAAGCGTGAGGGGGGCGCACAGTATAGCGCAGTTGGATAGCCATCCCTTTCAGAGCAGACCATCTGTTGGTGAGGGAGCTCTGCTGGTGCAGGTCCCCTTGGTACCAACCAAATCCCTGGTGAGCAGGAGGCCCCGCCGGTATTTTCAGCCTACAAGTCACTTTGGGTCCAGGGTTGGCCATCAGTCACTGGCTCCCATCAGTGCTGGTTCCTTGACAACTAGGACCAAGTGACCACTGAGGTCAGAAAAACTGGGGATCAGAGGCGTGCAGCGCACATTTGATTTTGTAATAATGCAACAGATGGAAAATCCCAATTTCCAACTGCCATATAATATTTGTTTCTTTGGTGCAACGACAAGCAACCAAAGCAGCCTAACTGAGTAGGGAGAGGTTTGGGGTACCCACTGCGCCAAAAATTGCCTACTACTAGTTGGTTAAGCATAGTCCTCTGGGTTGGTCTGACCCAACCACGCAAAAGCTCCTTAAATCTGGTCACCCAAAAAACCAACAGTTAAGTGAGGTATTCTAACCCCAAAACAACATTTATTTTTATTCAAGATATAAAAAGGGCCCACATACCAGAGCTCATCTGGGGAGCAACTGACAATGCTCCCCACGAAGGGAATATAGGGGTAAAATTACAAAGTGAGCTTCAAAACTGGTGGGCACGCTTTTATAAAGGCTGCACTTTGGGGCCTCACCTGAATCATTGATTAGGCTCATATGAGCCTAATCTACAATTAGGAAAAGGCACAACCCAGCGCCCAAACCCATCTGAGCCAAAAGTTTTTAAAGCAATTTGACTCATATTTGGAAAATCCGAATCTGAGTCAAAATATAACAATTTAGATGAACTCAATCATTATAGGAGGCCTGAGAAAAATGGCTGATCATATTTACCAGTACTACTGGGAGTTAATCAACTATGATGTCGTGGACTATCTGGCTTGCTGTGTAGAGTGTCAGTTGCACAAGCTTCATATGAATATAACTGGATACTGACCGGTTTTCCCTGGATTTGCTTGGCATATGGTGTCCATTGATGTGATGGGACTGCTGATGATGAGCGCAGGGGGAGTCAAGTACATCATAGTTGCAATAGATTATCTGACAAGATGGGTTGAGACAAATTCCCTAGCAAAAGTAGATGCTACCAGCACTGTGAAGTTTATCCTAGATAAAGTAGTATACTGACATGGATGCCCGCAGGTCCTGCTGAGTGACAATGAAACAAAATTTCACATCTCATGTGATCCCACAATTAAATGCAATAGTGGGGATCTGAGGAGTCTTTTCTGTACCCTACTAACTGGAGATAAACGGACTGGTAGAATGAGTCAATGGGACGCTCGCCATGACACTGAGGAAGCTGGTTGCAGGAAGAACTTTTATAAAGGGAAAGTACCTGAGTTTGGTGATGTTCACCTAGGATATAAGTCATCATATGGCAACAGGAAAAACGCCATTTGAGTTGCTATATGAAAGGAAGGCTATGTTGCCACCAATTTTATATTTGTTTATGGAACCAACATCAGAGATGAGTGCTGAGCAGTACCTGAACCAATTGATAAATATCCTGATCAAAATTCAATTGCAAGCATTTGATACAACTTTGAAGAAAAGGATTCTATCAAAAATGATGGACAATAAGAACTAACCAGCCTTATCAAAATACCAAATAGGAGAAAGAGTCGCTTATTATATTACTCATGGTTTCAGGGGAAGAAACAAATTGGATGCATTGTTGTCAGGTCCATTCAAGATTATCACCAAGAAAGTGACAGATGCCTACTCCATCAATAACCACTTGGATGGAAGGATAGTAAAATTGAGTCCATGCTAAATATATAAAACAATGGATTAATGAAAAAATAATGAAAAAAGAGTTTCCAAAGGACTGCTGAACCATTAAGTTGGTTATGTTATAATGATTTATTTAAGTCCAAAAAAGGATCACTGAACCAAACTAGATAGTTAAGTCTTAAAAAAGTAAGACCTCTTTTTTTTTTAGTACTAGATGGTCCCAACCCAAGGGGGGGGGGATTCATCGATGTTTATTGAATTACGCCTGGGCTCCTAAGAGCCTGAGGCGAGGGAAGGGAGGGAGGAGGCATCGAGAAAGGGAGGGGGTTTGCGCGCCAGAGCCGTGCTGCAGTGACAACTGAGCGGGGGAGGGTTGGCGACATAGTGCAGACCTTCAGGGCCATCTCAAAGTGTACCTGAAAGTGGGTGATCATGTGTGGAAGGGTCCACACCTGCTGGTCAAAGGCAGCACGAAGGAAGGAGTTATGGATGGTCCAGATGGCTGTGGCATAGGCGAGGACACGGAGGGGTCGGTGGCAACCAGGCAATGTCTGCTCAAACATGAGGTCTTGCACAGGGTGTCCAGACCAGGGCTGAGCATGGAGGAGCGCGCGGGCCTTTGGCCAAAATGCGGCGACACCTGGACAGGTGAAAAAACGATGGAGGTGGGAGTCAATAGGCTCCACACACAGCGGGGGCAGCTTCGGTGCTGGAAGGTAGGGCCAGTCCGGTCCCCTGTCCTGTATGAACAGTGGAGCACTCTCCATAAGGTGTTGGACACCTTTGCTGACAGGATGGGGTGATAGACGTCCTTCCACAATTCCTTAAGGTCAAATCTCACGGAGGGAGGGAGGAGCTCAAGGAGTCTTGGGCGGATGGGAGGACGATCTTGGGGGTTGAGGCGAGTTGTGACAACTTGTCCATTGTGCACAATTGCATGGCGACGTGGGCTGAGGCCAGGGCCTTCCCTTCTGTATGGGAAGGCATGGTGGATCCGCGCGCCTACTCGTTTCAGGGCAAGGAGAGCCTGGTTCCAGTAGGGGGATGAGGATGGTTTTAGGCGATGGCCTGGGTGGTTTGTGAGCCACTCCCCTAATGAGGTCAGAGATGCTCTAGGAAGACCCAGAGCTGCTGACACTGACTGGCGGAGGGCGGGCGCCCATTGGGGCATGGGGGTCGCGTCCCAGCAGACAATCGGCCATAGGAACTTCAGGAAGATTGTGGTGGCGTGGGATTGCGTGTCCAGAAGCCTAGGCCCCCTTCATTACAGGGTCGGGCAATGGTTGAGAGGGCTATTGGTGGATGGTTTGAGCCCCAGATCCAACAGCGGAGGAGTACATTGAGCCGCGTATAAAAGGCATCTGTGAATGGGCAGACGTGCGCTAGGAACCAGACTTTGGAGAGGAGGAACACATTGGCCATCAGAGCTCGACCCTGGGGGTGATGTGCCGCCGGTTCCAGCTGGCAATCCTGGAGTTAACTGCTGCAAGGAGCAAGTCCTCATTGTCTTTTAGCGCAACTCCTTGTTGGTTGGTGAGAACGCCCAGGTGACGGAAGGTACCGCGCTCAGGTTCAATACCAAATGGTGGGGGGAAGGTGGGGGAGCCGACCTGTACAACTGTTGTCTTGGAGGTGTTGACCATGGCGTTGGACGCCTTGGTGTACCTCTCAATGGTCACAGCAGCGAGGGCAACATCCCCAGAGCAGCCAAATGCAATGGCAGTGTCATCTGCAAATGCCATGGTGCGTGTGGGGGCTTTACCTGGGACCAGAATCCCTGTTAGCTTGTCCTGTAAGGAGGCCAAGAGGGGGTCAAGGGTGATGTTAAAAAGGATAGGGGCTCAGGGGGTCCCCTTGCCGGAGACCTTGTCCAACTGGTACTGCCACTGTAAAACCCATTGGCGCCAGAACTCTGGTGTGGAGCTGTTCATAGAGCGATGATATCCAGCGCCTAGCTGCGGGTGGGAGATGGAAGCGGGCCAGGGAAGCATCAATATACTTCCAGGCTACCCGATCATATGCTTTCTCCATATCCAGAAGAGCCACAAAGCCATTCACCTTACGAGAGTTAGCAGTCAAAGTCACGTGAAGGTCATTATAGTTGTCCCATAACGACCTCCCCGGAATAAAACCGTACTGGGATGGGGAGAGGCGAGGTGACACCCATTTGGTGATGCGGTTGGCCAGAAGCTTCGTGAAGAGCTTGTGGTCTGTGTTGATCAACGCTATGGGGCGCCAGTTCGCCAGGTTCTCACGGTCTGACTTCTTGTGAATGAGGGTCGTGATTGAGCCTCTGGAGTCGGGGAGGACCTCGCCATTCACCAAGAGTGCAGCGAAGAGGTCGCGGAGGGTTCTGGCTATCACTGCAGGTTCCAGAAGGTACACCTCAAAGGGTATTCCATCTGGGCCTGGGGCTTTAAGCCGTGGGGATTTCAGAAGGGTTTCCATCACCTCTGGATGGAAATAGGCGCCAGTAGAGCCTCATCAGCCCGTGGGTCAATGGGCGGCTCTGGAGCCCGCCACAGGAAGTCTTGGATGTCCGATGGGTCCACCTGGGTGGCATGGAAGAGGCTGGAGTAGAAGCGGTGTAGTTCCTGCGTGATTTTCTCCTTATCTGAAGTGGTTGTAGTGCCAATTTTCAGTGCAGTAATATCCTGCGCTGTTGACCGGGCTTTCTGTTTCTGAAAGAAGAAGCGGGTGGGGCGTTCCCATTGAGCATAGTAACGAGATGTTGTAAAGTTTGCTGCCCGTTCTTCCTGCAGTGTGAGCTCCAAGCGGAGTGCTTCCTGCGCCGCTTCCCAGTCTTCCAACCATCTGGGAGAGGGCGAAGGCTGGCAGTTTCGCTCTAGATGTCTGATTCTGGCTTCCGCCCTTTTGACTCTGGCGCGAGCTGCAGTCATCTGGGCTTTGGCACAGTTGTAAGCAACGCGGGTGATGCCCTCCTTGGTCACCGCCCATCTAGCCTTGTGGTCAAGCAGGTGGGGTGGGGGGAGGTGAGAGTCTCTCGGATGGTCATAGACAGCTTCTCCTTAGTGAAGGGGTTGTTGAGAAGAGCTGGGGCAACCCTAGGCCAGAACCTACGCGACGGTCTAAGTGTGGTGGTGAGGACAACGGTGAGTGACCTGTGATCACTCAGATGGTTGTCACGAGAGATGGGAGAGGAGACGCGGCCAATTAGCAGGGGGCCAATCAGTGCCATATCTATGCGTGACGCTGACTGGAAAGCTCCTCCATCATACTGGATCCTAGTCATGCAACCTAGGCCAGACGCGGAGGGTGGAAGCGCATCTATAAAGCCACTCAGGCGAAGGAAATCCTGGAGGCGACTTGATCCAGGGCGTTCCTTTGCTGCAGGGGGTAAGAGTCACGGACGCGACTTATGGTTGTGTTGAAATCTCCTAAGAGAACTGTATTCCGTGGGAGATTGAGTTGGAGGAGCTCTTCCAAGAGCCGATTTTGCTCCTGACCTGCATTAGGCAGGTAGATGCTTGCAGCGAAGAAGGAGAAGTCAGGAGTGGTGAGTTTGGCCAGTATGAGGCGGCCACCTAGATATTGTGAAAAAGAATGGGTTTTAACCCGGGGATTCAAAACAATAAGGGCGGCATGGTTTGTCCAGAAGGAGTTGCCTCCAAACTGTTCATTCCATGCAGATTGTTCGTGGGGGAGGATATGGGGCTCCTGGACAGCAGCGATGTCAATTTGTGCTGACCTGAAGTTTCGGAGGAGGCGGGCTCTCCGCTTAAAGTCCCGCAACCCATTTGCGTTGATGGATTGCAGGGCCAGGGTGCTGCCATGGGGACTCATAGCTGTTCCCCTCCATGTCCTGGGGGGTTGCCAGCGCTTAAACCTGCTGCTGTGAGGCTGCTAGTTTTGAGTCCTTTAGCTTGACTATTAGCTGCAATCCGTGAGGAGCGTCGAGGGTTCTGAGGGGAAGGAGAGAGTGGGGGGGCGGAGGACCCAGTAAGCCAGCCTAGGATGCTGCCCCCGCTCCGTTGCAGGGGAAGGACCTGAGGGTGCTCAATGGTGACCTCCGCGGTGTCCCCATTTGATGAGTCTGAGTCCATATTCACTTCCTCCAACACTGCAAAGGATCCGCGCGAAATGGACTGTGGGGTTGGGGTAGGACTCTTTGAGGTGGCACTTCTACTGCAGGCCGTGAGTTGCCAGTCCATGCTGGTGGGCATAGCTCCATTGGGAGCTGAGGGCTGATGCGATAAATCGCTGGTGGGGGTTGGTGGGGGTGCCGCGGAGCCCTGAGTGGGGGTGGCTGACGAGGGGCACCCTGTGGGAGATGCCTTGCGCTTGGTGAGAGAGGGAGTTGACTCTGGGAGATTGGAGGGGGTGCCCCATGGAAGGGGGCATGAGCGCGAAGGTATCCCACACCAATAGTGGGGTTAGCTGTTTCAACTGCTAGGCGTAAGGCCTCAGGGGACAGGTCTTGAACAGGAACCCATTGTGTGGGTTGTGGAATTGCTGCTGCAGCCATGTGGGATCGTTTTTGGCCTGGTTTAGGCCCCTGGGTGGTGGCTAAGAGGGCTTGTTTTCGAGCTGTGCAGCCACTATACAAGTGTCCAAGGGCGTTACACCATGAACACCGGGGGCGCGCCTGATCAGGGTCGACAAAAAGGATCTCAGGGCATGCTCCAACTACCGCCACACGAGGAATAACCTCAATGTTACGGGATACAGTGGGGGAGGGGATGAATGACGCCCTAGCAGTGCGAGCTCTTTGAGTGGGAGCATAGTAAGAGGGGACGCTAAAGTCCACTGAAAGAACAGACCCAAACTCCATTAAACCACGATGGAGTGCCAGTTTAAGAGACTCAGGATCAACAGTCGTTGGTAGGTTGGAAAAAGTAACCCATGAAATTTTCTCCAGGTGAGAGCGTGTGCGGGAGATGCGAAGAGATCCGCGTGGAATAATGACCTGGAGGGTGGCAGCATGGTCAGCAAGGGCAGCTTCAGTGAATCCCACATCGATGTAGTGGCCCTCCACTGATTCATGGATGGTGGTGTTAATAGGGAATGTCTCCGCAATCGCTGCAAAGTATGAGAAGTAATCCTCTGTATAGAATTCAACAGGGTTATGCCCATAATAAAGGCGAATTGCGTGGGAGAGGGTTGAGCGAGGTAGAGCTTTTTGCGCTCTAGTTTCGGCCCATTTCTTCTTAACATCGGCAATAAACGCCACTTCACGGGGATCTGCTTTGGGTAGCGTTGGTGCCAGAGGTTTTTGCCACGCCCCAGTGGCTCCTTTGGTGCGTTTGTGTTTGCTTTGGGCTGCAATTGCAGGTTGAGTGTGAGCTGGTGGTTTGGACAAGTTTGCGGAGTTCCCTTGTTTCTGGAATGTTACAGCAGTTGCTGGCATCATATTAAATTGAGGGGCGGTTTGTTGGGCCTCGCTAAATTGGGGAGGCCCATCCAGATTGGAATTAACTCCAGCCAGTTGGGAGGAGGGAGATGTTTCATCACCATCCCAATCTATTTGGGTAAATTCAGCCCGAGTATTTGCTGTGATTTCGTGGGCAAAACTCACTGGCTGATTGGTGAATTGGTCGTTTTCAGCATATTGAGATAAAGTGCCGACTTGAGAAGTGCCGATTATGGGGTTTAAATGGGACGGGTGAGATTGGAACTGGTGTGAAGTTCCAAAATCTGAACCATTTAAATCCCCATTGGGAAGAGTATATTGTCCCAATTTGGTGCTTAGTGAACCAGAATGTGCGGCTAATCCAACCTTACATCCGAGGGTTTGGGGGCCAGGTGATTGTTGGGCCTCGCTAAATTGGGGAGTCCCATCCAGATTGGAATTAACTCCAGCCAATTGGGAGGAGGGAGATGTTTCATCACCATCCCAATCTATTTGGGTAAATTCAGCCCGAGTGTTTGCTGTGATTTTGTGGGCAAAACTCATTGGCTGATTAGTGAATTGGTCGTTTTCAGCATATTGCGATAAAGTGCCGACTTGAGAAGTGCCAATTACGGGGTTTAAATGGGACGGGTGAGATTGGAACTGGTGTGAAGTTCCAAAATCCGAACCATTTGAATCCTCATTGGGAAGAGTAGATTGTCCCAATTTGGTGCTTAGTGAACCAGAATGTGCGGCTAATCCAACCTTACATCTGAGGATTTGGGGGCCAGGTAGCTGGGTATCGCCCCTCATGGAGGGAGCCAGAAACACGGCATCAGCAATAATAGATGGGGCTGAATTAGCTGACACAATGGGGGAGGTGAATGTCTGGATGGGCTGAGTTGCATTCAACTGAGCAGACGCCATTAAAACAGCGTGGGTGATGGCCTCCTTGGTTGGAGGGGGCCCAGCGGGTTGGTGGGAGGCAGCACACACAGAGCTGTTAGGCGTGCAGGTTGCAGAAGTGCGATCAGGTGAACTGGCGCTAGTTGGAGTAGCTCCAGGTTGGGGGGTGGTGCCTGCTTTCATGGCTGCTGCTTGAGAGCGGGTGATTCTGGTTGACCCTGAGGTGGGTAACCGAGGGTTGCTTCGTTTGGGGGTGGTGCTGGCTCGTTTGGCATAGCCTGCGGGTTCTTTTGCGGGGTTTCCCGCCATATTTGCTAATAGTTTTCGTAAATCTCTTTAGTGGAGCTAAATTTCAGGCTGAATTGATTTTCGAAAAGTGATGCTTAGCAGAAAGAGATCCAAAAAGTAAGACCTCTTAACCATAGAAAACTGGTAGGTTTAAGTATACCTAGGAACCAGTTTGGGGGAATAAAAAGATGGGCCGCTGAACCAAAAAAAGGAACAATACCCATGGAAAAAAGAAAAAACTAAAGGATTAATACAAATATGGAAAAAAAGATTATTAAAAAACACATAGAATAAATTATATATTTTTAAAAAGTTATTTTTTATGGTTATCCTTGATTTGGGGATGATTCCGCCTATATTGCCTTTTGGGGAGGGAGGATAGATTGCAGTAGTAGTAAACAACCCATAAAAATCTATGTGAGATTGAATGCTAGCAAGGGCTAGCTACTCAAAACCAAGTTTGTTGAGCAGATGTGGATCCCTGCAAGAAAGCAACTAGTGGAAGAGAAATGGAAATGTCAGAACATGCCAAATGTGATACCCCAGAGTGGGGGAAGCAACAGAATAAGAAGAGGCAGTCAGCGAATAGCCCTGAGTAATCCCAATATGGTACTAGAGCTATAAGATTGGTCTTGAGCGCTTGCAGATGGGTTTCATCAAGAACACTAGACATATGGTCTGGCATTGAGCAAGGGATACTAGGTGGGGTTGCCAAATCATGCCCCCTATTAAAGCCATCTTTGGAAGATACTGATGGGATGCGCCAGAAATGAAATAGTCATGCAAGGAGTGAATGGCATTGTGCAGGTGATGACTAAAAGATTTTTGGAAGCTGAAGCAGAATGAGTAATGAAAGCTAGGAGAGGCTTGAAGCTTTGTGGCCCAAATTCAAAGAACTTGGCCGGCAAAGTGAAAAGCATAGGCTGCAACGTCTCAATCTAGGATTTTTTTAGATTGGAGGAGTTCAGAGCTATGGACAAAGCCTCAGTTACTTGAGCCCTTAATTCTGCATATGGGAGCTCAAAATTTATGCTGTTTCTGATGGCTAGTTTGGTAGCCAAAACAGCTGGCTTGTAATACTGACTGAGTTGGAAGAGGAACTCCAGAATCAAGTCCAATCCGGCGAAGAACAAACAATTGAGAGCAGAGGGCATTGCTTCAAGAGGTTTGATGATGATGGTAGGAGAATCTTCAAATGGAGCTGAATCCAAGAGAGTTTCAAAATCTAACTCAGGAATTGATGACAGAGGAAGAATTGGTCATGAGTCATTCAAGACAATTACTAACCTGGTTTCATTGGGGTTGGTTACCATTTCCAATAAGTCCATGGAAGGACTGGCCACAGGTACTTGACTGGGAGTATGAGTCCTGGAAGGACTATATAAGAGGTTTCAGAGTGCATATTGACTCATCAGCTGAAAGAGTCAAAGGTCTTTATCAGACATGTTATTAAGTAGCTGCTGGTACCAACACTCAGAATTTGACATATGAGCTGGATGATAGGGGTGATGTTGGACTTATATGATAGTCAACATTATGCTCTCTGAAATTAATTAAGCTCTAATTTTTTTAGTACTAGATCAATTAAGCTCTAATTTTGGAGTAATTAATCTCAAAATTAATGGGATAAGCTCTCCAGAGAAGAATTAAAAATGACATGAGCTAAAAGACTATTATGAGAAAATAACAAGGGCAGATATAAATGTTCTTTTTTAATTGTACCATAAAAAACGTTGATGGCAAGAATTCCATTAAAGGACGAGGAGAAAATCAGAAAACCAAGGACGCCAGATCAAGAATCCTGAGTATGATAGTGGGTCATAAGTCCTGACAGGGGGAACCCAGATCCCAGGGTTAATGCCATCATGAATAAATCGATCAGCATGCATGACAGAAGGTCATGGGAACTTTGCTCTGAGTAGGTGGTAAAATAGAGGAAGAGGAAGAGAGCTGCATGCTGAAGGCCATCCTGAGTAGCATTGAGTACTGATTGATCATACTCCACTTGAACAAATGAAGTATTTGACTGAGTTTTCAAAGTGGTGCTCTCCTGCCCCAATCCTTTTCCTGCTGTATATCTAGCAAGAGGGGGGCTGTGTTGGAATTTTTTCACATATTGCCAGCTAACTAGATCACTAGGGGTCACTAGGGGATAATTTCTTATAGTGAGGTAAATTGGATATGGTTGGCCCTGATTTCAGGGTAACAATGTTTGGGGGATTTTAGGCTATTGACCTGGGTCAGATCAATCAGGGATCAATCCATATGAATGCTTAAGATCTTGTCAGGTAGAGTTGCTGATAAAATGGGGCATCTGATAGTTGTTCAATGATTAACTATCAGGTGTACTGATTGAATTGGCCAGATTTCATCACTGATTAATAGGAAATTCAAGGATTAAGTTGTGAGGTGAGTGATGCCACCTACAACTAGCAAATTAATCAGTTTGTTTGTGACTGCATTAATAGGTAACAAGTCCCACTACTTAAGCAGGTCACTTGCCAAATATGGTTGCTTCACTGGGATCAAGAGGAAAACGTTAGGGACTTGTGTTTTGACTCTTTCTATTTTAGGTTCTGAGTATGTCCAATGATGGAATCTTAGCCAGGATGGGGAAGATCATCTCTGATGAGACAATGATGGGTAATTCAATGGCAACAGCTGCAATTGCATTGATAAGGTGCCAACTGAGGGTTGGGTGCTAAAATTACACTATAAATCCCCCTAAGAATTCACTTAATAAATATACTAAAATATGAATACACTGAAGTAATTTACACTTTTATCAGTAATTAGTATCATACTAGAATCCATTTTGAGTTCATTTTTTTCTCAAAAAAATTTTTGTTGTGTGCTTTAATTGGGAGACTCTTTAGGATAAAGATTAAGGATCTGAGCGTGGATCCAGAGAAGAGAAACTGAACTGAATTGGGGATTGCTGCCAACAATGTGTCACCAGAGAGAATCTGTAAACAAGGATCTGAGCATAGATCAAGTTATACGGTATAAGGGAATGAATCCCTATTGAGGACATCCTAAGTATTTTGAGGGGAAATACTGGTCAAGCGTTGGACCCAATACTAGTACTTTATTCAACTATAAATATTAGTCTCCATACTATTATCAAAGAATACATCTTACTATCAGACAATGCAGAGAATTGCACAACAACAAACATGTGCAGTTAATTAATTTAGAGGTTATCAGCTGAGAATAATCAAGAACTCTATAAATTTTAACAACTCTCTCTAGAGATTTAAGAGTATTATTCATTGAGGGCAACTGGTCCTCATTTTATAAGATAAAAGTATCATCTTCTGGTTCAAACACATCCTCATGATTGTGTACTAATCATATCAACTCCCCATTCTTGGGACCTGTTAAATGTTTAAGACTTTTGGTTTTTCAGGGATATTTTAGTTCAGAGAAGGGAAACAAGTTGGGCAGTGGTTTGCTTTGCAGTGCAAGAGCATGTGTATATCAGATAGTCATTGTATTCACACCTTGATCAGTTTGTATATACCACTGTTCACTTTAGAAGTTGGAAATGATCTCAAATTCCTTGATAGCTTAGCAGGAGAGCAGCATCAGGATTTAATATGGTCAAAGATGATAGCCTCAATTAATTGTACTTTGCCAGTGATTTTGAACAGATAAATTAAACACTTGGTAATAACATGGCTGTTGGGAACCGCCAACTATCAGGAATATAAGGTCACTTTGGAGGATATCTTTGTAGCTGACATCAAGCAAAAACTTCTTGGTGACAATGTTGACAGATGATCCTGATTCTAAAATAATGGTGAAAGCATATTCAAAAGGAGAACCTTGAGTTCATGGTGCTCCTTGGTCAATAAACAGAGTTTTAAACTTCTGGTGAACGTTTCAGAGTAATGTAAGGCTAATGCTTTGATGCAAATTTTAATGTAAGGCAGAGCTCAACTTGCAAAAATCACAGAGGGATATTGAGATGATGTTATTCTTCAAAACTTTAGTGGCAGAAATTCCTTTACTGGTAGGGGTCACTGGTCAAACTTGGACTAATCTCAAGGCAACGTAGAGAATACTGAGCTGGCAGTTTTTTGGAATTGGTTGGCTAGGCTGGGTTAATGTGATAGGGGCGTTCAAAACTTTTTTTGAACTATATAGGCTATAGATTATGGGTTTCCTTTTCTTTTTGATTTGTTTTGATGTCTAAAAACAAAATTGGGCAGAGCTAATTTATAAGTATTTGATTAGACTCAAGAATTCTTGTCATACTCCTCCATTGGGATTACATTAGGTTTGATCATCATTGAGGATCCAGCATTCAGAAAATTGTAAATCTTCACCTTCATCAGGAGTTTGGTAGTAGTAATTTTGGGCTTGAATGCTTTCAGGGATTCAAAATTCAATAAATCTTTAATTTTTATTTTCTTCAGGTAATTGGGGATAGCACTCAAGTTTGTAGTTCCCTTAATTATTCATTTTTGGCAGCATATCCCTTCAGAAGTAAGGTTAAATGATCAGCTTTGTCTGAGGGGCTTCACCCACATATTGGACTTGTCATAGGGGATTGCGGGCTGGAATATCCTCAATTTCAGGTTGCGTGGGCATTCTGGGGTGAGGAGGATTAAATGGAACTGGAGGGGGCAAATTGTCAGGGCTAGAGATAGGTAGCATAGCCCAGTATTGTTGTTCTCCTCTTTAAGGGCAATGTCTACCTGGGTCAACTAATTAGCACTGAGCACAAGGGGTGCGACATTGCAGAATTAATGCTCAAGTTGGCTACAATTAAAGCAGTAGAGGTTATTGTAGGTCAGCTGCCCTGTACCAACGTGGTCAACTTCTGGACTTGTTCAGTGAGGGCATGAATATGTTGGTTAACTTCTGAGGGTGGCTTGATTTTGAAGATTTTTGTAATATCCTCTCTGTTGGAGGCATCCAACTTTTCAGAATATAAATTTTCATTGGCAGAATTTCAGTATAGATTTCAGTGGCAGGTCACCATCCATATAATTTTTGCAAGTGGTAAAAGCTTAATCTGCATAAGTCAGTTGTGCTAAGTACATGGTGTCAAGGTAAGAGTTTTGAGGGCATCGAGGAACCAGTTGAGGAGTTGCTGATGACTTCCTCACAGTAACATTAAGTGATCTGCCACATAGTCTCATAAGTTCTTCACATTTGGCAAGAAACTTGCTAACATTAGAAAAATTACAAGATGAATTTAAAAGGATTTTCATGGAGTTGAGAGGCCAAAATTCTAAATCTTTTTAATCATGAGCTTGATATTGGTTCCAGAAGTCTAAGGTAGATTGGCACTATGTCATTTTCAAGAAGTTCCAATGAGCAGGCTGTTACTACTTGTAACCATTAAAGGGAGCTGACCCCAAAGTCATCTCCTCATGTGTTGTAGTAATCCAACTATTTGTCAATATGTCTGTGGTAAGATTTCTCAAGATCCTGTTTTGTATATATTTGTATGAAGTAAACAGCAGTAACTTGATTAGTTGGTACATTGGTTATAGGTTCCAGGGTGTTGTCCCTGGCAGGATCACCACTTTGTAACAATGCCTTAGGAATCCCAGGTTGATTACAACCTTTGGTTCTGGTATTGCCTCCAGTTTCAGTTTAATCAGTTATTGTAATTATAAGGTGTTGGTGTGAGCAAGAGGGAATTAAACCTGTATTATTTAAATCATTATATTGGTTTAAAACCTGATAAAAAACAATGGGAAAAGTATGAGGAAAGAAATTTTGATAGTTTATTGAGAGTCATTAGCAGGCTTATATAACTGATATAAAAAAATTGCAAAGGGAAAAGGTTTTAAGGTATTTAAAGAAAAAGCAGATGAAAATGAATAAATGGGAGCTAGGGATAAGATAAGGTAAAAGATATCTGCTGATGTATTATTGATCTCAGTTGTAACCTAATAGTAGTCATATGTTTTGATAAGCAGTTGTGTCAGTTTTTGGTTTTTTTAAATATACCTTTTTTACTTCAATTTCAACATTTTGCATTTTTTTAGTACTAGATGGTCAACATTTTGCATTTTGATTTCAATATTTTAAAAACAATTTCAACATTTTATACTTCAACTTCAACATTTTATATATTAATCTCAACACAATTTTTGGGATATTTTATTTTATTATTCCTGCTGAAATAGTGCAAGCATATTAATCCACACTCTTTTTTATATTTAAAAAATATTTGTATACCCCTTATATCACATTATAATCTACCAAAAGAAAGCACTGATGTGATGAAAAAAATGAGTCTGTAGTTAGAAATAGATATGATGCAATCACTAAAACTAAAAATATTGGAATTGAATTATAAAATATTGAATTTCAAATATAAAATATTGAAGTTAAAATATAAAATGTTGGTCTTTTCTTTCCCATTACTATCACTATTAGTAACATGATTCTCTGCAAATTATCCAATTTTGACAATCAATCAGGAAAATGAGCAAATTTGTATGCACTAACACCATCTGGGCAAAACGGCCAATGCAAAAGGCCCTAAACCCACCCAACCCATTAGAGAAAAATGACCCAACAGCACGTTGGGACAACCTCCCCAAAAAGGGTGAGCATAGCGCCGCACCCAGAGTTTTACAATTTTTACAAAAAATGGGCGCTTTCACAAAAATTAAACATTCCCAACCCTTGTCCTCCCTTGAGCACGGACTTAAAAATTATGGTTGGCGATACCTCCCAAGAGTCATGGTAAAAAATGGGGAGGCCTTCTACACAATTTTCCCATACACCATCTCAGTAAATTTTAAACATTTACATAAAGGATGGGTGGATGTCAGGTTCATGACCATAGAGAAAGCAGCGGACACAGCAAAAACCAAATTTTTCATAAAAATTAACAATGAAGATTGCATTATGTGAATGGTGCACACATGATGGAATGAGGCAAATAACATGTTCATCATATTCAATTGACTCCTGAGCACCATGCACCAAGATATCCTCAAGGACGAGCTCCACATGGGCCTAGATTGTTACAGCGAAATTAAACAATTTGAATTTGAAAAATTCCCCCCTTGCCCCACCTATGCACAGGGAAGGCAATAGCCATTATTGAACCCAACCAGGATGTGATAGAAGATATCACCCTCATTCCACGCACAGCAACCATCAATCTCCCAGATGGCAGCATATCTTGCCCCTTCCACATCACACTAGAACACACTCCACCCATCTGCGGCTTCTGCTCAGCTCTAGGCCACAAAGACCACATGTGCCTCATCAAATGCGGGGTAGAAGCACTAGAATTTTGTGAGGACAATATGGATGAAACAAGCCCAACCTTTGGTAAAATGAAGGATGCCACTTACACCTTCCACTGGGGCAAAAGAGCTGAAATCACTTTAGCCAAACCCATTTTGTGCAAGGATTGCCATCGTGCACAGGCTGCCCACAAGCAGGCTGCGAGTTCTACTGAATCCCAAGCCCACACCACGATTTCCCCAACCAAATCCAGTCAGATGCCACAGCAGCGCGGCGAAATAACCTTTTAGACCCCCACATAAAATTCAACAAAATCAAAGTAAATTTTTTAAACACAGCCAATAAGACACCTCCAATTACACTGAAGCAGAACCACCTAGCACCACTGTGGATCCTCCTATCCAATCACATGCATCCAGCAACAATGTGGTCCATGAGTATGATATGGAAGATCATCCCAGCCAATCACAAAGTTACAACGCTCCCGCACAAAATCCAGTTGCCCTGACACCTAGCTTCTACACATCTAGCCCACAGGTAAGTAGCGGAAAATTTTATGCTAATGGAGCACAACACAATCAACGCCAGAGCCAAACTCCATGGAGTAATCCGAGCCCAAAGAAACCAAACAAAACTGATGCTACAACCACCAAGCAACATGCTGGAACTATCCTATCTGATCAGCCCCAAACTCATAGTATGACCCACGCTGCTAAGGAATGGGGTGGCCCCAGTAGGTCACCCCAACTTTCCTGATGTGCAGATTACTGCAATCACCATAGGGATGCTCAACATCATGGGAGCCAAAGCCCCATGTCCTGGGCCAAAAAAATGGCTTTCCTGTGTAACATCCCTGTGTACATCTTGGCCATCCAAGAACCCCACTGTCCACCGGGGGATGAGGAGTCATGGTCAACCATGCTCCTCCCACCTAAATCCTTTTGGATGTACCACTGTAGGGTGGTAATTTAATCCAACTGCAATCCCCCAGTTAATATCCAAAGCACATCCTCCCTCCTGGAGGGATGGCTGCTTCTAATGGATGTTAAGTGGAATGGAGAAAATTTTGCTGTGGCATGCATTATGCCCCAAATGATCCAAACGACTGCCAAATTTTTTTCTCCAATATCCTCTCAATCCCCTTCGCCAAGACAACATATTTTGCGTGGGAGATTTCAATTGCTGGCTTAATCCATAACTGACTGATCCAAAACAAAGGCCATACCCTGCGGCCACATGGAACTTTGCATACTAAAGGCTACACTGGGCCTATATGACACCATCCCCAAACAGGCCACCACACTAGCCAATATGATGAGGCACCACTACAACAACAACCAACTGGTCTCAATGACCTGGATTGACATGATACTCACCCCCATAGACTTCCATCACCGTGTATCAAATCTTACAACAACAATTATCCCCCTCTCCAACCACCAAATTGTTTTAATAAAATTATTATCTACACAAAATACCAAAAGCCACCAACCTGGCACAAGGTTCATCCAAGCACCATCCACCTTCCAGATCTCAAACTTTGGATTGAGAAGGTGATAACAACACAAACAAAAAATGACCACCTACAGGGAACCCTATTGCCAAGTGGAAAATTTTCAAGACTAGAGTAACCAAGAAAGCCTGTCACTTGAACTCCAGAAAACTGGCCGCGACGTCCATGACAATCAACAAGGCTATCAGAAAGCTGCAACACTTAGAGAACAACACACCCCGCGAGGGATACAGCCCCCAATGAGGACGCCTGTGGTTCCAAACATCTGCACAGGTCAACTCCCTCTTCAGAAAACACCAGCACTATATCAAAGTATGACACAAGTCAAAATACATTCTATCTGGTGAAACCCACATGGCCCAATCCTTTTGCCACTTTAGACCAATCTCAATCTCAACAACCTGCACACAGGTCCTTCAAGAGGATGACACACTGGCATCCACACCATCTGAAATATCGGCTAAAATACATCAGTTTTACACAGACCTGTACACGGTGGATTTTGCAACATCTATCAAAATAAAATATTTTCTATCATCTGCTATTGACAATATAGCTGATAAACCAGACCCTGCCAAACCCATTACTAGTGAGAAACTATGGAAGGTAATAGAAGCAAACTCCGCGCCACAAGTGCCCTGGGCCTGATGGCCTCCCATATGAATTTTACAAAAAGTATTTTGATTACATCGCCCCAGTACTACTAGCAACTATGAACAAGTGCCTAGAAGACACAGCCCTTCTACCTGGCGGCCAAGACACATGTGGTCACACTCTTAAAAAAGAAGACCAGGCAGACCTAAACAATTGGCGTCCAATTTCTCTCACCAACACTGATACTAAAATACTAACAAAAATCTTAGCTAAGCATCTGGGATGCATTGCACAGACAGCCCTCTCCCCCCATCAGTATAGCTTTATCCCCAAATCGCTCAATTTGGGATAATATTCACACCATAGCCAACATCTGCCAAGCTAACACCACAGGCGCCCTTGCTTTCCTGGACCAAAAGAAAGCATATGACCAAGTGCAATGGGACTACTTGGAACAATGTCTAAAGGCCTTCAACCTCCCACCACGCATTATAAACTGGGCGCTCCTCCTAACACGCTTGGCCAGGTTTGCAATCAGAGGCCCAGGCTTCCTAACTGACACCATCACCCCACAAAGGGGCCTCAAACAAGGTGACCCACTTAGCCCCCTACTATACAATTTCAGCCTTGACCTTCTCCTCCATATAATAAACTCCAAGATCTCTGGAATCAAGTTGGAAGGACAACTACCAACCAAAATGCTTGCTTTTGCTGATGACTGTGTAGTCAGCATCTCAAGAAATAGGGATGCCAGAGCAATTGAGCGCATTATTCACCAATATGAGTCAGTGAGTAATGCCAAGCTGAACAAACAGAAAACAGAGATAATTGTAATGGGCAAATTCAACTCAAATTGGACCCCCCTCCCACAACTGACCAAACCAACCCACTGCACATCCTACCATAAGACAAAGACCTACCCCAATAAACCCACTATGCTTACCTTTTGCACCCCACCCCACCACCAACCCAGTCCATCATCTGGGAATATGGCTTGAGGCTGGCGGATATGCACTTGATACCATTGAAACCAAAATATTGGACAACATCACAAAAAGAATGACAAGCATGCAGAGGAGTAAAGCTAGTTTAGCTGGAAGGGTTGTGTTAGCCAACTCCCTGATCTTATCAAAGCTCTGGTTTGCTGCTCATGCAGTTCCTTTCTCCACAAACTTTACCAATGCAGTCTACAAGCTCCTTCAGAACTGGCTGTGGTCTGGATACTGCGCACCAGTCAGGCTGGAGACCATGTATGGCCCACGGAATAAAGGTGGGATGGGGATGCTCAACTTCATGGAATGAGCAATGCAAATCTTTGACTCCTGGATAGCTATGACAATGTCACCCAACCTGCCATCCCCCACTGGGCCAAGGCAGTCCAAACTAACTTTGCAAGGGCACTACATCTGAGGTGCCCATCCAACCCTACAACACTGATGAAGTACCTAACAACACATCCAACAGTCACAGGACCGCACAACACCAACCACTACTTCAAATGCATCCTGTACACCCTAAGACAAGGGGGTTGGAGATTCTCCTATGCACAACAATCTGATGATACTAACCTGTCAATAGAGTATATGTGACTCTATCAGAAAACAAACTGTGACCAATGCACCTGCCCCACTGCCGCCCTTCTCTCTATCCCAGATTGACTATCTAGATTACCAAGATATCCCATATGACTTGAGCACCCAAAGAAAGGTGTGGGACCTCATCACTTGCCCCCTCTTATCCCCAGAAGTGAGCTCCACAGTGTGGCACTACATGCGTTGCATGTTTAGAATAGCCAACTACACCTTCTCAATGTTCAAGTCATGCACCATCTGCGGCAGACACAACATACTGGCCCAGCACCTGGAAGAGTGCCCGCTGTCCAAGATTATCTGGGCCAATGTGATACACTTATTCCAACAATCACCATCAGCTGAATTCTGACTATCCCATGATATCCTAGCATTCAACACAATCTCACCTATCCCCCAGATGCTAAGGGCTTTAATTGTGAGTATTGCAATATAGTCCATTCACACAATTGCCCTTGATGCCTTCAATGGGATCTTCCACAATATTAACCAAGATATCATCAGGTTCCACAGCCACTTGGCTGACCACTTCCAAGCCTGGATATTTGGATCACTAAAATATAAATGGAAGAAACAGGTGGGTAACTGGCTCCCAATCTGGTTCCTTTGATGTGACACTGAAAACCTCACAATCTCTATAGGCGTTACACTCTACTAGCCCTTGAGCTGTCAAGTCTCTCAAGGCCATAGTCACCCACAACCCATAGCTACTAGCCACACCCAAGTGTACTATGTCTTGTCCTGCCCCTCTGGTTCCAATGCTTAGTGTGCTCCCCCTCTTTACTTTCCTTTCCCACATATTGGATGTGTCAGTCCCCTGGTTGGATATCCTCAAATAAATAGAAAATATAAAATGTTGAAATTGAAGTGTAAAATTGAAATTAAAACATAAAATGGTGAAATTGAAGTATAATTTTGAAATTGAAATATGAAATGTTGAAATTGAAGTATAAAATGTTGGAATTGATTTGTAAGATGTTGAAATCAAAATGCAAAATGTTAAAATGTAAAATGTTGAAATTGAAGTAAAAAAGGTATACTTAACAATTTGTTTTTGCTGAGTAGTTAGTGTTTTGGTTGATTTGATAGTATTATTGGTTTTGGCTAAATGATTGATGATTTAATTATTCAATAGGTTTAATGATTTTTAAACTTATTGATGGCCATCTACCAATATAAAAGCTAAAACAATTGATTCAAATCATCTGGTAAGTTATAAACACCATGGCAAAGCACGGGTATTCCGCTAGTTTTATATAAATAATATATTCTATAAATGTATTTTGATAAAATTAACCCTTAATTCATCAATGCTTCAATGTCAAGTGAGATAAAAACTTTTTATTAAAAGTATGCATATTATTATAGTATATAGTATTATGCATGCTTTTTTTGATATTTAGAGTTTTAAGATTGTATAATTTACCTTACAGGTAATGTAAGAAACTTGATCCTTTATTTATCCTTTGGATATAATATGATCTAAATGTAATAAATTAGATTTAAGCATCTAATTACTGCACTAAACCGCAGACTGCAGCTAGTATATATATTCGGAAAAACTATATTCGGCCAATTTTATGCATCAAGTGGATTTGATTAAAGAAAACGAGGAATAGGATGGTGAGTATATGGACGCATTTCAATTTCATTTTATCCAAATTCTTTAAGTATATCCTTGAATTTAACTAAATAGATACTGCCATCAGAGCACAAAGCATAATGTCCAATAAAGCTCTTAATGGCCACCCACAGGCCCATTCAGGCTTCAAACAGTGGTTTGCTTCTACCTGGCATGCCATCCGTACTTCCGACATTGACTCTGTGTTGAGCTTCGATACACCTTCCGTGATCCGCATCCGTGATCGATACCTTGGCGCCATCATTATCTCTTATTTCCTCATTTTCTATACATTGTTGTCTATGAAATATGGTACAAAAGAGGCTACCTCATAACAGAAAGCCCTCAGGGTGGTAATGTCAGGGTAACTGTCACTTTGCCCCACAACATCACTGGAGTAACTCAACCTTCCTACTGCAAACTTGACTCCAAATGCATCTTCAGCTCATTTGGAGTAAACACCGATGAAAGCTTCCCTTTTATTCCAACCAAGTACATTTGTCAAGAAAGTTCCTTTTTCTTTGGAGGTTGCATAGAGCCTTCCACTATGGCCACAGACCTAAGATGCGCCTATACTCCTGAAGTAGAAATCAAAGCGCGAGAAACCTATTTTTTGAGTAGAGCCGAGGACTACCATTTGACCATTAATCATACAGTGGCTGGTTTGCTCTCTAGCTACACACGTAATTTACATCAGATGAAAGGTACTTTAGTTGATCTAAAAGGCAAAATAATTCAAAAATTTGAAAGTGGCCAACCTGCTGATCATTATGCCATCTCCGTTAGTTCTTTGCTTAAAGCTGCAAATGTTGGCCTGGATGATGAAAAAGGTACTGTAAGTAATGACGCTAGGAACAAAGGAGTTTTCCTTTTGGTATACATCAACTATATGACCATCAACCATCTCGGTGCTCTAGAATTTACCATGAAAGTCAGTAGTCTTCTTGGTGAAAACTCTCCGCCAGAGAAAACTTATTTTTCGAACCCCTTTCCGGTATTTAATGACAAAGAAAAGCTGCCTGAAGCTGAAGCTAGTTACACTGTGATCAAAATGAACGGAATAACTCTACAAATACGTCAGGTTGGTAAGATCGGCACCTTTAATCTTCAGACGCTTCTGATCAATTTGGTGGCTGGTACCGCGCTATTACGGGCCGCTGCTATTATTGTGGAGTTCCTCATGATTTGCGTTATGCCTCAGAGAGACGTTTATCGAAAATACAAATATCATGAAACCCTAGATTTTGGGGATTATCGCCACGCCCTTCGAGGTGGTGGCGATTGTCACGAGATGTCTGTTCAGAAGCCAGCTTTTCATGATAACTTCCCCGTTTTGAACTCTACCCCACATACTGGCTCCAGCGTCTCTAGCTCAATCAACTAAAATTTCATCAGACATCGAACTATTTGGGTTTTCCCTTAAAGTTCTGTTTACTACCTTACTTTTACTAGCTTGTTATCTATATATTAACTGCTTTGTATAATTCACTTTTAAAAGTGTTTGATGTAGGCGGACCTAACGACCAACTTTACTGAATGTCAAGTAGGTGCGCATGTATTTCAACCGGTTTACGTGATTACTAACATCGTTTGTGCTTTGGTATACTATTTTGGGATTTTTTATGTTACATTAGGCTTTCTATTGCTTTCTGTTTTAACTTTTCAAATGTCTTGGAACTTGAAGCGGTTGTAGGCATTTTTATGTACTTTTAAACAGTAGTCACCATGTGCAATTTTTCTTTCCAATAAAATTAAATCGTTGTTTATCAGAATTGCCAAGCTCTTTGGTTTTTAACTTCTCAGGCTTAGTGTTTCCGAAGCTACACCTTTGTACAGGGGTTGCTACAAAGTTTGGCGCTTTATTTTACAGTTCAATTGAAATATAAGTCTGGAGCTTTAAAATATACTCAAAGGTGAAACTTAAACTTATATTGGTAGCTCACAGCCAAGTTTCGAAAAACCGATGCAGATAATCTGCAACCATCAATGAGTTGATATTCACTTTGGTTCAGCCATTGTGTTTTTACACGCACACGAATTTGATTAGAAATAATGCTGCTTAACTTCATGTGCGGAATTTTATTGAAACGGTGACTAAACCCTAGAAATATCCTCGCGTACTTAATACTGAAATTTGAAGTATTGTCGTTTCAAGTTTTTTACAAGTGTGATCAGGCTGCAAAAACACGGATTAAGCTAACTCATTTAGATAGATAGTAATATTTGTGTTATAAATTGTATTACTTTGAATATACAAGGCTGATTAAAGAGGCAAGTAAAGCAAGGTATAGAAAGAGGCTGTAGAGAGTACAACGTTTTCCAGGTAGCTAAATATTTTTTATATTTTGATTTGTTTTAAAGGTAAAATTTTTGAGTTATAAATCAAAGAAATAAACATTTGAAACAGTAAAAATGGGCACAATCTATAATTAGATAACAGTTATGCAAGTTTGTAAGGTGGTTAACTCTATGTAAAGCATGAATCCAGTAGCCAACATTGCCGTGATATGATCACACCAAGCCAAGCCAAGGTGCTAAACTTTATCAAGCTGTTATATGCCTAACAAGCAGAGGTTGTTAGAGATAATGTTACCCTATCTGAAGGTGTAAAAAGAATGGGTTGATCAGTCTAGTTCAATATTTTTAAATTAAGGTTTGATTCCAGATAGAATTGAGGTTAATAATACATGGTTGATAATCATTTAGAATAAGCTCATCTGCCTATGTAAAGCACTTGGTTTCTGAAAACTAGCAGTTTATTATTTAACTATAGGTAGCAATAGTATCACTAAACTATAGAATTGACATAGAATATAGATAATTATTACTTTTCATAGATTTTGGATATGATAGATGAAAGAAAAGAACGCTTTAAACTTAGTTTATACACTTTTTAAAGGGGTTTTATAATTTATTTATCAAGTTTACCAATTTAAAGGAGTTTTTTTGTCAGTAATCTAGATATTTGTTTTGAAAAGAAAATTGAAGCAATGATCATCGTAAAAGATTCTACTGATGATTTAGTCTTAGGGGGTATAATATCACAAACATCACTACCTCCCGAGTTCGATCCCGGTAATGGACTTTGGGTAGGGGACGATTTTGACTTGGTTTTGCGCACCAATGCCCCGAACCGAGATAGCGAATAGCAAAGGCGGTCCATGGAGCTCCTGGCCTATCATACGCCGTGCATGGAGGTTTTCCGGGTTTTATCCTCCTTTCCCATTTTCTTCACTTCCCTAATCGGTGCGGTATCGTCCCAGGTCGGCCCACCTCGAATAAAATTTAAATATCACAAACATCTGATAAATATTAAAACCCCATATTTTTCATATATTTCTAATACTAACAGTAAGTAAGCAATCTTATGATGTAAAATAAAAGTCCCATGCCAAACAAAACTTTCAAGCCAATTAAAATTTTTAGCCTTATTTTATCAATTATAATCAAACAGGTTTATATCAATTGATCATTGCATTAATAAAAAAATCATATAATCTGATGCCATTCATCAGATCAAAATCCTAGTGTATTTAAACTAGCAAAACAATATGTGACATGACATTAATGCAAAATTGGACAAAACTTATGAGGATAATCTGAAACATATACAACATATCTACTTAATAAAATAAGAAAAATACTTTTTAAAACCTTGCTTTTCTTAAAGAGAGAAAATAGTATAAAGTTAAAAAATATATAGTAAAAAAATATAAAGTAAAAAACACAAATCAAATAAAAAAGGTGAACTAAAAAGTAAAAAAAATTTTTTTGCCAAATAATTACTTTAAAAATTCTCATGCACAACTGCAAGATAATCAAGGCATGTGCATTTATATATAATCATATGTATAATATACATTAGTTTATAAAATATATTATACTAGTGGAGTTGCTCATGCTCCGCTATAGTGTCTATAGAATTTCAGTTGATTCAAATCTATTAGTTTGAATTTTATACTATAGATAGCAGACCCAGCTGAAGCTTTCCTGCATTTGTATATTTTTAAATATTTTTAAATTTATTGCGGGGAAGGCCGACCATGAGACGGACACTTCCGAATATGACTCAGACGAGACAAAACTCAGTACCAGGTGAGGCACCCCAGAGAAGCAATGCTATCTCTTGTTGCCAGTGGGAATGCCACTTATGGGAAGGGGGAGGGAACGTGTGTAGGGGGCGTAGCCACTATTGAGCACATGTGGAGGAAGGGGTCTGATTTGACGAACCAGACTGGGAACCAGGAGGAGACCAGCTGCCGGCAATGTGGTGGGAGATATTGAAACATCCACGCTTGAAAGTGATCCACCAAATGAGACCAGAATCTGTGGACAGCTTCAGGGAGGGTGGGGATGGATCTGGCGATGGCATCCAAGATAATTGTGTGGATAGTCCACATGGCGATTGCAACCACCAGAGCACGAAGGGAGGGTGGGAGGGGGGAGGCCATTGATGAAGCAAACATATCTCTTGACAGACTGAAGGGATGTGTTTGATCCTGGCCTAGCAGACGTTGGACTTTGCACCATATTACTTTAGAGGTGGGGCACTTCTCCAGGTGGTGAAACAGCATTCCATACTGGCCACACATGACACAGGATGAGTGTAAAGCATTAGAGCGCTCAGCTGTACGATACACCCACCTCAGGCAGTGCCACACATGGGAGCAGACTTGAGGCTGCAACAGAGGATGGTGTGCATATTTCCAGATAGTCTTTGGGTCTCAGTGGAATAAGGGATGTCCATCATGTCCAGGTAGTCCACCCTGGATAGGACTTGGGGTCAAATGGGGATCACGCCATCATGGATGGGTAGCCCCTGTACCTCTTGTGTGAACTGAGGAGAGGGGCGGCCTCTTCAGGTTGTATGTCCACTAATACAGATTCTCCACTCTGCGCTTTGCATGGAGAGTAGGATTTGTTTGTAGTGGGTTTTGGTCCCGTGAGGACCTGTGGCTGATGTGTGTGATGCAAGGTATTTCATCAGGGAGTGGGGGTTTGATGGATTGTTGAGGCCCAAGGCTCGGGAGAAGTTGGAGCGGGCCGCGCGGGACCAGTGTTGGGATGGGAGTGTAGGAGCAGTGACAGCCGCAATCCAGGTGCCTAAGATCTTGGTGGCATGGGCTTTGAAGTCAAGTAGGCCCATGCCACCATGATGATGAGGGCCAAACATGACCTCTAGCCATACTGGTGGAGGGCAGCCTGACCAAAGCCAACCTTGTAGCAAAGCATACAGGGATTTGAAGAAGCTTGGGGAGAAGGGGATGGCGTGGGCTCCAAACCAGACTTTGGATAGGAGCATAGAGTTGGCAAGAACAACCCTGCCAGTGAGGGTAGTAGGGTGGGCTGAGAGAGGCAATTCGCTTCGTCACGTTGTCCAGTATATGGCCCTCCATTACTGCTGATGCGTATCCTCCTGCCTCCAACCACACGCCCAGATGGCGTACCGGTCCTATGGTAGGTCGCGGCACAAAGGGGAGCACCAGTGGAGCGGTGTGTTTTGAGTTAGTAAGGCGTGGACATGGGTGAGCAGCTGGGCTGGGTTGGGAACTACTTGCTGGGGCCCAGCAGTTCTGAAACCGACCAAGGAGGATGATTTCAGTTTTGGAGGCGTTCAGTGCCACATTGCTTACCCGTGAATATTCCTGGATGAGGGCTTCAAGCATGTGTGCATCTTTATTATTAGACACCCCCACCACACAATCATCTGCAAATGCCATCATCTTGACTGGGGTTTGGCCTGGCACATGGACCCCAGTGAGTTGGGCATTCACATTTCGCAGTAGTGGGTCAAGGCTGAAGTTGTATAAGAGTGGGCTCAGGGGGTCCCCTTGTCACAGGCCCTTTGAGGATGGACTACTTCTGTTAGGAAACCTGGGCCATGCACAGCCATTGTTGCAGATTCCGTGAGCAGCATCACCCAGTTAATGAAGCGGGGAGGTAGGCGGAATGCTGGAGGCAGGCC